>JAKSZP010008244.1:0-93782 GCA_022478985.1 Massospora cicadina
TAGAATATTGGACTCCAAGTGGGCCAATTCCACCAATGCGCGGGATATAACCGCCAATGTGGCTCGTGAGCATCTGGATGAGAGATGGCGATAGTGGCGGATGGTGTCTTTTTTGAAAGTTGCCCATGTGGAAATGGGGTCCGCGCAAAATGGTGCAACAAACGATTTTGCCAAAGTTGCCTCTTCCACCCATACTGGAAAATCCTGGTGACGCAAGCTCTGGGGGGCGGATTTTGCACCAACGTGGGGCCTTTGCAACTGTGATGGGTAAGTGGTATGTTATCGAGACCAGTTGGTGGTTGGAGAATTCCATTTTCGTTGTTTTGAAGTGGGAGATGTGGGGTTGGAATTTCGCCGGTGCTAGAATAAGGTCAATGCGGGTCATGGACCTTAATTGGCCGTTGTGGATGTGGGGACGCGTCATGTTTTTGAGAAGTGGGGTATGTCGTGGCAGCACATCCATTAACCCAAGGGTGGCTTTTAGAACGTGTAGTTCTATGTGACCCTATGGGGCGTGGGGTGAGGGTGGCCACCAGTCCGTTGGTGAGGTTAGCCAACAGTTCATGTCGCCGATTAGGAAAGAATCGGGGGGTAGCGGGAGGGATTTGACCAATGAGAAAAATTCCTGACGCTCTTGTGCACCGTTTGGGGGCATAAATGTTGACGATTGTGTGTGCAACATTGGCCCATGAGAAGGTGACAATGAGCACTCGGTCATTTAGGAATGTTTCTGAAGATGTAAATTTGAAAAAATTGTTTTTCTGAATTAGCACCCCATAGTGCTTTGACCAAAAAGATAGAAATGGTAGGAGCATTGTTTTTCAAGCATCCTCGGAACCTCGTGGACAGTGGGTTTCCTGGATGGCCAGGATATCCACGGGTAAAGTATTTTGTAAAAAACTCAGTTTCCTAGCCTGGGACGGGGAGGCCTTGAGTCTGGTGATATTCAGCATCCCTAGAGTGAAGGTTTCCCCCATCGCACCTTAGGTGCGAGGGGGTGGGCCCCTGGCCCACCAGCCTCTTCCAGGTCCCCACGGGCTTTCACAGCAGCGTGGGTATTAGCAGCAACACTATCAGGGTTTTTGTTAATTTTTGTGGAAAGAGTTGCATTGGCTTTGGCCTTCACTTTTTGTTTTCCCAACGTCGGACGAATTTTTTGCGGTGCGGATAAGTTTGGTGCACCGTCGAGTGGGGCAAAAAAATTTTTTTTGGTTGGGATAGGTCCCAAGTCGGTTTCAACCAGGGCTTGGGTGCAGCGATTGGGTGAGATCAAATCTCCCATCAGATCCTCAGATTGAGTGGCCCATTTGGCTTGGGCCTCCCAATCTGATTGGGTGATGGATTCCCAAGTTGCTTCCGCCACGAAGGTCTCCATGTCCTTCTGGCGTTGTGAGTGTGGGATGGTGGTGGTGACCTTGGCCGCTTCCTTGGCCGCAGTCCTATGGACCTGCTTGTCCTTCTTCCGCTCCTGCAGGGAGATGGGCTTTACCAATAGGTAGCAGCCTTGTGCTCCCCACAGGAAAGCCTCTTTGGTGCTTGCAGTTGGTTCATAGTGTGCCTCTCCGCTGGACATGGCCGCCGAGGGGTGCTCTTGGAATGTAACACCCTCTTTAATGGGGCATGCATGTGCCTTATGGCCAAATGCGTCACAGCGGGTGCAAATGGGGGGCGCGCTGTCCACGGTTACCTGGAATGGGTGGGTGGTGTGCCCTGCGATATCAATAAAGGTGGAGTGCGGGATCTGGGTTAGGTCCTTCATGATCTCCTCAGTTGGGGTCAGAACTGCGATGGCTTTGCCAGTGCACAGGTGTGGCATCAGTGTGAAACGTTGCATTTCAAAAGATTGTATTTCGCCATATATGGCGAGACCATCTTTCAGGTGTTGCTAAAAATATCACGTTTTACCATAATAGGCAAAAAGTCAAATGTGAGGAAAATTTGGTTTGATTTTGTCCATCTGGTGCATTTAGTTTCGACGACCCATTGCCCTTTGGGGAGGTTGACCACTACACGCACCGCTGCAGCCTCGTCTGCTGCTATTTTGCTTTCAAAACCTAGGTCCAGTCAACCGCGTGACATGAAGTGAGGTGCAACGTACACCGCGGTCAGGAAAATTTTGTGTACATCTTCACAAAATTTTTCCCATAGGGCCATTTTTTGGATGTCCAGATACACACGGACTCCAAATTCCACCGACGAAAGTGGCTGGGAATGTGGCGTATTGATGTACTGGTTGCATCGTGCTTGCCACATGAGTATCTCCGGGGAAATTGTGACCACCGGTTTTTTTTCTTTTATATTCCGCCGGATTCTCCGGGGCGTTTTTAAATGTTAGAGGCCGCGGGCCTCCCGCCTGCTCCTCTTGCCTTGCTTGCCCAACTGCTCCCAGACATGGGCGCAGACTAATCCCCTCTATGAGATTATCAAACTAGATCTAGTCTTGAATTGAATGGGTTGCAAAAGTGTTTGCAACGAGAAAGAAAAGTCTCTCAAGCTGTCTCTTTAAGAAAGTGCATTTTCTTCTTTTAAGCTTCAAGTTGGAAGCAAACTGGCGCTTGAAGGCCTCACTTGAGGTGCTGCAAATGTCCCTGAAAGTTGCGGCTAGACATTATTAATGTTCTTACATTATATCAACATTCATGAAGACTTTGGATTGCTGAAATGCGACTAATCTCTTTTAGGAAGGTTTCAAGTGCATTGTAGAGGACCTGCGGCATACTCATTGGTTCAAACAACCCTTGGCTGTTCATTAAGGCGCATTTCTCCTGGTACCTGGGGGAGAGCTCTATTTGACAAAAGCCACTGGCTAGGTTTATGAATGAAAAAAGTGTTTTTAAGCCCAGGCGCTATAAAGCATCATTGATAAGCGGTAAGGGGTACAAGTCCTTATTAGTAATCTTGTTTAGGCGACGGTAGTCCATGATAAACATATGGGTCCCATCATTCTTGCATACCAGCAGAAATGGAGATGCCCATGTTCTCTTAGATGGACGGATTAGTCCCGTTTTGGATAGCTGATTGAGCTCTTGCATGATTACTGCATCCTCTGTTTTTGAATATTGGTAAGGTTTGGACTTGAAGGGAATAGCTGAACCAGTGTCTATCTTATGGAACTCACATTTACACGTGCCATATTTATTGGTTTCAGTGCCAAAGTTGGCATTGAACTCTCCCAAAAGCTCGTCCAACTCTTTCTGCAGCTTGGGAGTTATATCCCAAACCTGAGCTTAACAAAACCTCTGACTTCATGTACTGACTAAATATCTTAGCAACTAGTTAGGTGTTCCAGTTCCATAACTTGTCCTTTCTCAACTTTGCTCAGTTAAAAAGTCAAGTACTTTGCATGAGGTTGAACTCTCCAGAGTATGTGATGTCATAGAAGCCTGATAATACTCGTGGCTCTTGCTCTTGAATTCCAACTCAACTATACACTTCCATTATTGTGTCAAAAAGAATCTTAAAGCTTATTTACAAGGTCATTCTACTTTGTTCCCCTGAGCGAATATCTATTCTATATCTTGCAATCAAGGGGAACTTCTTCAGCGCTCACGGTAGTAGGTAATTTTTTACATCTTTCTCAATTAAGGTGTAGTAGATTGGATTGACAAATTGATCTGTTTAAACCAAGCAAGTACGCTGTTTTCAATGTTTAATGTCCTCGTCCTTGTTTACCAGTGGGAGTTGGTAGCTCAGGATGCTAATCATGCTTTTAGTGAAGTCAATTTTAAACCAAACTCTAGAAGAAAATGTGTCTCAATCAGGAAATCGCAGTGATTGTTGTCCAACACTACTGCTGCTGCAATCAGGACCATGCTCCCAAATCGTAAAGGTAAGGCAAACTAGCTACTAAGACTCGGGTGCTGTCAGTTCCTTTAGTACTGTATTCAACAAAGTAATCAATGTCAGGCATAAACTTAAGCTTCTCATAAATTTGTGGTAGAAAACCTATTGGAGTCCTAGTGTCAAGTACTGCTAGCACACACGCCTTCTTGTTGATAACTTTCACAACCGTTACACTCTTATGAAGGTGTTTCAGTGGCCAGAAGTTCAGTGGCAAAGTCCTCAAATTAATTTTTTGTGACAGCGTCTTTTTTGGCCTTGAGAGTGTTTCACCATATAGTACCACTTTCTTGAAGGTATGAGCGACCACTTGCTCTCCTCCTTCAAAGGATTTGATCAATCAAGTAGGATTATTTGCTTGGGCCATGTAAGATCAACTGATATAGATCCATCAGCACATAAACTCTAAATCTAACTGGTACAGACATTGTTCTAGGAGTCCCTAACGCATGGTAACTTGCACTAGTTAAGCCTTCATCCTCATGATATTCCTCATCTTTAGTGTGGAGATCTAACCAATTTAATGTATCATATGCGTCCTCTTTAGGGGTTTGCTCATTGTTTTGGCTGTGACTAATGAACATTATTTAGGAGAACTTTCCAAGTTGGTAAAACTTATGGCATTATAATTTATGACAAGATAATCATTCATGCGGTTTTTGTTCTTCTTATTGGGCTTTTCAACCTTATTGTTGGTTTCATAAACACCTATTTATTTAAAAAGGGGTTTGGTGTAGATGCCATTGGCTTATAATCATATTTAATTATCCCTTGCACATTGAGTAGTGCCTCTTCTATTGCATCAAGGGACATAGCACTCTTGACCACCAAAGTCATATGCCTCTTCAGATTGATACATCTCCAGGGAACTTAACAAAATGGTTTTGGCGATGGAATAATCCATTTAAATTTTGATGATAGCTGCTGGGCCTTAAGTTAGAAACGTGAAGCGTAATTTGAGACTAGCTCATTATTGCCCATCTTCACTAACATAAACTCTTGCTTTATTTTCTGGACATCCCTTCACTACCAAACCCAGAGATTGTACTATGCTCTTGACATTGTCCAAGATAATTTAGGTCTTAAGCTTGTGCTGAGGATCTCCTGAGCCTCACAGCTCATGCTTACCAGTATGTGGCAAGCCTTCTGGTGATCGCTAGTCATCCATCCTATTCTCATACATTTGGAGGAAGCCAACAATCTTTTCCATCTCCTTGTGTACATGGTCTTGATATAAGGTTTAAAGTTTGGATCCTTTACAATAGGATCAGTGAGCATTATAGGTGGCTGAGTATAAGATCTGATTGCTGTTTTGCACATCTTTAAGCAATCCACGCAGGTGCCGTCATTTGAGTGATAAAACAAGTAGATGTAAGCTCCAGTGGTTTGAAAATTAGAGCCTTTAAATCTTCAATACTTTTGTCCATAGCAACCAGTATGTTATCATGATGCTCCAAACGCTCTCCATACTCATTCAGAGTAGTAATAATGTCGCCATTCTCTTTATCAAGTAAAATAAGTCTCACACTGAGATTTTTGAGAGTAAGATCTATTTTTAATAATTATTTAGGGTCTTCTCACAATAAAATGTGGCAATTCTAGCTTTTTAAATGGTCTCCCTGACACGCTCAAGATCAATATAAAAGTGTGCATTTCAGATCCCAGGGTGCAGACTCTAGTACGGATGGTATCCTCCTCCCTCCCCAGGAGTTCAGAGGAACATTCTCCGCCCTCTCCGTGATACATCTCTATATCTTTGTCTTCATCACTTTTATAACTAAAACTATCATGATCATCGCTAGGGCTTGATGGTGCCACCCATGTATTGATCACTAAAGTCAGTAAACCAGCCTTGGCTCACTTTATCTAAAGTTGATTCAGTGCTTAGTGGATCTACTTCACGCAGATTAAGCACTAGAAAAACTTTACTAACGTCTCCACAGTTCTTACTAAGAAAACTCTCTACAGATGCCGCCCATTGGTGCATCAATTGCTTGGCTAATTTGGTTGCACTCTTGGAAAACGTTCTGACACTTGCGGACATTTTTGACATACTTTGGCCTTCATGACTCAATAGGAACCTTTTAACCGTTCCTTAGAAAAATCAGCACAAAGTTACCCTCAACAAAGCGTCATCTTTAAATTTTATTTAAGTTGGGACGGCCTGGGGACAATACCGCACCAATGAGGGGAAGTGAAGAAAATGGGAAAGGATGATAAAAACTGGAAAACCTCCATGCGCGGTGTATGATAGGCCAGGAACTCCATTGACCGCCTTTACTATTCGCTATCTCAGTTTGGGGCATTGGTGCGCAATGCCAACACAATCATAATCGTCCCCTACATAAAGTTAACTACCAGGATCAAACTTATAGAGGAAACATTAGAGTTCCCTATTCTACCACTGGGGTATCCTCCCCTAAAAAAGTGTCATCTTCATACAAGTAATCTCAGACTGGTTACTGGTTAATACTTTAGATGGTTAATACCATATTAGGTACTGGTCATTACTAACTAAATACAACACTAGTTAAATAAAAAAAGGACAGACTTAAAAGCATGTAGATAAGTTTTTTATTATAATATAAAGTGAAGTCTCATACTTCAGAGGGAAAACAAGATATAGATGAATTTAATTATGTAAAATAGGGTATTTTGGGTATGTAAAGAATTTTTCCAGATATTCTAGTCAGATGGCATATGACTACCGCTTTGGCTTATTCACTCATTTGCTCTAATTCAAGTATGTGCAAGCTCCTTCTTGCGGCAGTTACTCCTGAGCCAGAATGTTCAGGGTCCATTGTTCTGGATCCCACTTGTGGGTTTCCGCTTATTGTAGCTTTTGGTTAGATAAGTAAATTACCATTTTGGCTATATGGGCCTCAAAATTGGATTTGAGAAATGGATTAATGATGTGCCTCACATCAAGGCTTCAAGTCAAGCGGAACTTAGATGACTTCCTGCCTAGGTAATATGCACGTTTTTATTTCGAAACTTTTTCCAGAATAAGTCAGCTTGCTCATCAGGGCATCACTAATGAAATTCAAAGTATTTCATTTCCCCAAAGGTATAAAAGATGGTAAATTTTATATGAATTTTGGGCGGCATCATCATCATTTACCAAATCTTCCAAATTGGTGGGGCAAAATTACTTTGCATGACTTTAATGCTAGAAGGAAAATTATTTAGGACATTAGTGCCTTTAAAAATCCTCTTTCGCTCCCATCCATGATGACCAGGTCACCAGTACCATGATCTGTTTGGTTTTTTTTGTTGTTGCTTAAAAAAGATTCACAGGTTGAATACTGAACAGGAGTACCACTTGCAGGCTCATCAGTGAGAAAAACCTTAGTAGAAAGCTTCTTAGAGTTTAAAAAATCTGCATAAAGTTATTTTATTTTTAATCAAAGACCTGAGAATTTTAAAAGGTGAATGGGTGTGGCTGAATTGTGAATGGGTAAATGGCAAGTGTCAAACAAGGAGGAGTAGCAGACACCCATCTCTCATCCAGGGTATTCCCTAGGTCATATATCTGTATGAGGGCCTGGCTGTCAGGACATAGGGAGCAACTCCTAACTGACTGTTGTTGATTCAAGGTGTGAAGCCATCAGTGAATTAGGTGTCCCTAAGTTCAACAGATGAGTTTGTCTCAATTTTTACATTCCAACACAGATTCATATTTTCCAAATCTGAGTAAGATCGTTTTTAAACATTTTTGGTTTAGTTGCTTCAAATGCTGGGTTGTGCCTGAATAAGTTGTAGATTAGGCTTGTGTAAGCCTAATTAATAACTCAGGTGAGGCCCCAAAGCGCTGCCTTTATAAGGCGCGATTGTTCATTCTGAAGTCAACTTTCATAATAAGAGGATCCTAGCATTTCTTTTTCTGGGAGCATTGTCAGTTGTTCCCCAGATGAGCTCTGGTCAGCGGGCACCTTTGGTTTTTATGTTCCTGAATACCAAACGGATGTTTCAGGGTTCACATACCTCGCATACCTGTGGTTTTTTAGGTGTTTAATTTCAAGTAAGCTTTCATGTGGTTGGGCTGGACCAACCACACAGAGGACTTACATAGCCAACTAGCAGTAGGTGAAATGTTTGGCGCTGTTAGTGCCCCAAACCTTTCCCTATATTGGTTAGCCTGCTTTGGTTGCTTGTTGGTGCACCAAAGCAATATTTAAATATAATGGCGGTCAGAACTGGGGTTTTTCTGGTCCATGACATTATTTTGAAGTCAAATGTGCTCTGCACACTGCTGGTCCCCAGTTTAGCCAACCTCAGTGGTCACTTGGTCCAAGTTTTCGAGGAACCAGCACTGGCGGAAGCCAGTGACTGATAGCCGACCCTGGATTTGAAGTGACCATCAGTTAATTTTCCCAGTGGGGCCTCCCGCTCACCAGGGATTTGGCAGAACCAAGGGGACCTGTCCCAGCATGGCTCCCTCACCTGCAGAAGGTCCAGTCAGAAAGGGATCAGACGTTCAGCCACGCTACACTGTGCACCCTTATCGCGCTTCTTTGGTTTAAGCTCCTTTCCAGTTGGGATAGAAAACCATTTCCAATGGGAGCTCGGGAGGGGGGCAAAAGCAGCCATGTGCTGGGCGTGCATCCTTGGGCTGAGTGGGCCAGCTCCAACAGCCCAGAGCTGAGTTGCTCTTGCCATTTGTGTTTCTTTGAAGGGCCCAGAGGCTATCCAGGCTAATTTTTCTGGGGCTTGAGGTAACTTGCCCCAGGAAGTCCTCATCATGGCAGCCTTCCACTGTGGGGCCCCTCTTCAGGGAGGGGTCTTTATCTAAGCGTGGAGTGATGTAACAAACGAGTTTGTCTCAATTTTTACATTCTGACTCAGATTCAAACTTTCAAATCTGAATCAGATCACTTTGAAAAATTTTGGTTTGGTCATTTTAGGCGCTGGGTTGTGCTCACCCAAGTTGTATATTAGGCTTGTGTGAGCCTAATCAATGACTTGGGTGAGGCCTTCGAAATGCTGCCTTTGTAAGGCGTACCTGCTCATTCCAAAGCTCACTTTGGAATTTTTCACCCTAGCATTCCCTTCCTGGGGAGCATTGTCAGTTGCTCCTCAGCTGAGTTCTTGTCAGTGGGCCCCTTTTTATAATTCCTGAAGAAAAATAAAGGTTGTTTTTGGGTTTTGCATACCTCACATACCATATTCTTTTTCAGGTGTTCAGTTTGAGGAGCTTTCATGTGGTTGGGTGAGAACAACCTCAAGGATGTGTGTAACCAATAGTAGGTAAGATGTTTGGCACTGTTAGTGCCCCAAACCTCTTTCCTACTTGATTATGCCGCTTTGGTTGCTTGTCAGTGCACCAAAGAAACTTTAAATATAGGTGATTGGAACTGGGGTTTTTCTGGTCCATTACACTAAGGGCTAAGAAAGCTACAATGAACCAAGAGTATGTGAGAAACATTGTTTCTTAGATAGAGCCTTGATTTATTTTTAGTAGCTTCAGGCTAAAAATGGGATAGGAGAGAGGACTTATAATAGGCAGCTTTAGGATAGTAGAAGGAGGGAGATAAGGAATGTACTAGGCAATAGATGCTTAGTTAAGGAAAATTGGCTTTGATTTCTGATATTAAAAGATTTATAATTAATTAGTAAATAGAATTTTGATTTCCTCAGCATAAGTTGCCAGTAATCGTAGAGCTTAAAAAAGGCTATCAGGATCAAAATCCAACAGATTGGGACTCAACAATTCACTTAAAACATTAATAAATATTATTAGGTCGATTCCCAATACTTTGAGATGGCTCAAGTAAATGAGGAGCACATCTTAACATTACCTAATAATTAGCTATTAGAGAGGCAAATCCCAAGCAAGAGGATACACCATTAAGTGGCGAATACTGAAAGAGCCTTCTCTAAGCCTCAACTAAGGGTTAAAAACAAAGATGGGTGTAATCAGATCTTACAGGAGTAGTTTGGTATAAACATTAAAAGCAATTAAGAATTGGGTGTCTAAAGTTTTGTGACCACAAAGAGAGGGATCCAAATTTCTAGATTGTATGGGTCAAAGGTAGCTGGTTTGGACACAACAGAGTGCTCTGGTAAAAGGAATCAGGGTGTGGCCCCAGCATCGGGAATGTGCCCTGGAGAGATCATCAGCCATATGGCTGGCATTGAGAAGTAGTTCTTTAAAGAACATTAAATGGAATGGGGGTGGGATGAGGTCCAAGGAAGATCTTCAGCATTGGTTTCCTGCATTGAGAAGAGGTCCCAGCATTGGGGATTGGACCCAAAGAGCGCTTTTGGTTATCCTGAACATAAAGTCGCTGGTAACTCTCTAAAACATCAGGTATTGGCCTTAAAGACTCATATTAGCTATTTCTTTTGGTTATTAAATAAAGATATTAAATTGATTTTAGTTTTATTTTTAAAATGTTTTTGGTCTTTCCTCAGCTTTAGTAGTTGGTTGACCATTATACAGAAAACATTGGGGATTATCCCCAGAAAATAAATTAATATTAGATCAGACGGAGTTGCTCCACCCAATCCTATGTTGAGTTTTGGCTGCCTTTGGACTTCTTTTGGAATCTTATGCTGTCAGCATTTTTGTCAGAGGTCATCCCCTCATCCTGGTCTTGAGCGCCTTTTGACAGCAGAGTTGGGTCCAGGGTAGAATTCCTGGGTTTTTGAGGTCCAGTTTTAGTTCATCCTGGGCTTTGAAGCCCAGGGTAGGCTCTATCCAGAAGCTCTCCAATGACCGCTCCTCCTCCTTCCTGGGTTGTAATCTCTTGGGGAATTTGGGGGTACATGGAATGGAATACTCATTTTGTCAGACCGCGTGGGACCAACTACTAACCAGCCCTTTGTTGATTCAGGGCCCCAAAATCCCCATTTGGATAGCAAACTCTAAGGATGATAAAGCTACAAAAAGAATAAGATTATGTGATAAACGATGTTTATTCAGAATGAGCCTTGAGGTATATAAAGTACCTTCCAGCTAAAAATGGGATAAATGAGAGGACTCATGTTAAGCAGAAGTAGGATAGTAGAAGGATAGAGATAAGAAAGTTACTAGGCAATAGATGCCTATCTTAGAGGAAACTATCAGCTTCAATTGCTGGTAATAATAACAATAAAAAAGATTCATGGATTATTAAAAGATAAAGATTTTATATCCTTGGCATAAATTACCAATAAATTGTAGAAATTCAAATTGACTATTGGGATCTTTCTTGATAGATTGGAATTTAATAATTTACTTGAAACATCAAAAGACTTATCATGGATGCTTTCAATAACTTGAGATAGCTCAATTTAAGTAAAGGAGACATCTGGAAGCCCTTTATAATTAACTATTAGAGATTCAAACCCTTAGTAAGGTTTCACCCATAAGAATACAAATTCCAACACTGACTTTGATGTTTTCCCTTTTCTTGACATAAAGGGGTGCATGACCCTGTCCATCTTTTTAGCTGGAGCCAAGGGTCTGACACTTGTTCCTTGTACTTTGGGTTTGTCAGAACTTCCATTGTAATCTTAGAAGATCTGACATGATGTCATGAATCCAAAAAGTCCGTTGATGTTATAGAAAGGGTCTTAATTTTATATAAATTGTGAACCAATATTAAGAAGCATCACAAATTATCATTTTTCTAATTAGGATAATGCAATGATCCAAAGTGATTCAGACTATAACCTTAAACCCCTTATTTATGGATCTAATGATCAAATTAAAAACCCAAGGAGGAATACCCAAGGGATTTGCAATGAACTAAAAGTTATATACCTATTTTATTGTTTACTGCTTTGCATAATTATAGACTTAAATACCATTGGCTTTTAGACATATATTTTTATTAAAGGCGATTTTTAGACAAGAGGCTTTACCAACCCCACTAGCTCTGGTTATAATGAAGATTTAAAGAATTCACTCCCTTGCAACTATTAGCAAAATCTGTCTATTTAGTTATTTGGGATACAATTAAAAGAGCTTAGGGTTTGTTCCCCATATCGAAGAGCCAATCTGAGAGCCAAAATGAATTAGTTACTTTTATAAAAAAGACTGGATAAAAGAATTTATTATATCATGCTTTAAGTAGTTAGGTATTTGAATTCACAAACCATATAAACTGGTCAAGAAACCATATAGGCGAAGCAAGGAGCCATCTTTTCTATCCAGGATGATGATACCAACATTTTCATAAATAGAGTCTAGTCATAACACTTTAGATCCTTCGCAGTATCTTTATGGAAGGAACTCATAGTGGATGTATAAATAGATGCCCAGCCTTTAATTTATCAATCTCTGGAAGGATTGAGGAAGTGTCAGCCAGAAGCCAGAATGTAAGGCTTGTTGGACTTGTAATTAAGCAAGAATTATAGAAACCCAAACAATATAAACAAAAGATATGGTTGAGGAGAATTATTTACACTAAATCTATAAGAGAGAGTGCAATACACAAGGCTAAAAAGGGAGTCCCCATGGATAAATTTGTGAAGGGAAAAAAAGTCCTGAGTCTGGACACCTTGAGCTTGCGCAACGAAGAACAATTAAGCTCAAATGAATATAAAAAGACAACCATGATTTATCATTTACCAAGTTACCACTATTGAAAATGAAGCTAAGAATGAACAAAGGACAGAAAACATACTGTTCAAAAAAATTCCATTGTGAGATAAAGTACCCGCAACAGGGAATTTGATCATAAGGGACTGCATGAAGATGGCTGAATTGAAATCAACTGACCCAGAGTTTCTTTAATAATTATATGAAGATATAACATTTCTTGTATTCTAAAAAGCTATTTCATAAGTATTTTTGCAAGTATAAAGATGCTTTATATTTATTAATTGTCTATTTCAAAATTTGTAAGTTCACTCTTTTATTTTCATTTTATTTTGAAACAAGTGAAGATCCAAATTAGCCCATATGGGTTTCATCTAGGGTAGAATAGCCAGTAAGCAGTCTTAATATCTACATGAAAAAGGCACGTTCAAAAGCCCTTGTAAATACTAATCTAAAGGAAGATGGTAACTAGTTTTAGTTGCATTTTGATAAAGTCTAATATAAAAAAGGCCAAATCTATTATTGAGTGCCCAAATGATAACTCTTCTGATTGATCAAACACTTGTTATATAATGATAAAATCACAGGAAGAACAAGAAATCGAGGTATCAGACAATAAGAGGTAAACTTTTATGAAAAGTTTACTTCAGGATACTAAGGAATGATGTTTAAAAATTAAAAATGTTTAAATTTATAGAGACAGCTAGCCACTTGATACTTCTTTTTCATTTGGTTTAATCCAAATTGGGCATCCTCTTACAGAACTTGATATCTATCTCACCCAAAGCTATCAAGAAAAAAATAAGTTTAAGTCATCCCAGAAACTTTTCAAAAGGAGCTGATTATATTTTAAGTGCCTAGATCTGTCTTTATTAAATTAACCAAGGTGTATATAAGGAATCTTGTTACAGCTCTTCAGTAGCACCTCAACCTAAAATGGCAATTATTGGCAATGAGCATACTCCCAAAAAAATCATATTCTCACTGTAAACTCTTCTGCTATTTTTCAACAGATGTCATCAATCATTAAATAGATCACTATCCTCACAGGATGACTTCCAAAATATTGCATTCCAATGCCTTTAGTTAGCGCCTAGTAAAATTAAACAAGCTATCAGCCATTCTTAGATGTGGAAAAAATTGCTCATTAATGGTAGAAAACACTGCTCATGCTTTCTATAAGTTACTTTGAATTCAAGTTTTATAATCCTTTAGTAATTATGCCAAAAAATCAACTGATCAGTTGGCTTCTTGTCATTATTGATTTAAGTAAGATTTTTTAATAATATCTATACAATCCAAAAACTAAACTAATTTATAGACTCTTTAGTAATTACATTTAATTGAACATCTATCAGCATCAACATTAAAAAGATTCCAGAATAAAAATAACATATTTTGTGTATAGACTTATTGTACTAGTCAATATTTGTTACCCATTTAGTCAGTTTGACAATTTTCACATTAATATGTTCAGCGTATTTTTAACTATAAAAAAAATTCTTGAAAGGTGCAATATTACCTATTCATATCTGGGTAGTGTTCATATAGATTTCTGACACAAGGTTTGTTACAACTCATAACACAATCAATTCCTTTTTTGTGTCTAATTTGTGTTACTCACACCCCTAACAAGCATCTGGTCTCATCAAATGTCCAGATTAAAAATTTAGATTGATGATTTGACTCTAAAGTTAAATTTAAAGTGTTCTCTAGATATAAAATGTTGTAATTTATTTGATTTTTGAGTTATTTAACACTGCAAAGGACGCACATTTAAGCTTTAACACTACTAGGATGAGTATTGGGAAACATTAAATTTATTCTAATATACTGCACAAGATATTATTTGGTGAATTATATTGATTAGCCTCCAATATTGTCACAGATCTAATATTATTTTAGTTCAATAACTGACTTTTACTTTGCCTTAATTATAGTTTAAAGGAGTTTATCAAGTGATAGAAATATTTGACAAAATACAAATTTAATAAAGTTTCAAGAGTTTAAACTTCCAATCTAAAAAAAATGTCTAAGAATGTGTAGCTCAGTAATATGCCAAAATCAAAACTCAACGGATAACGCTACTTAAAGTGACATTAAGACACAAATGTTTAGTTCATTAAAAGGAAAGCATTGTTTAAATAATTCAGTAGTCTTTTTGATCAAAAGTTTTCAGATACAGGTCGATCTTATAAGAGACTTTAGGACTTGACTTATCCCTTGACACATTTAATGTACCTATAGCTCACATGATCTTGACAAATTCTAAGTAAGAAATCTAGTTTAATACTAATTTCTCAACATTGCATTTAGCCCTTTTTGCGTTTTTTGTATATGTAAAGTATATATAAACCCTAAAAATTTAACTAGTAATCAAGCTTTATCCAAATTTTTGCCATCTATAATATGGATTATATTATATTATTTTGATTTGTCTTTACTGCAAATCCAACATACAAGAAAATCTCTTCAGTTTATACCTCATTAAGTGACATCACCATTGACTTCCCACAGAGAAAAAGCTTTACTTGTCAAAACAATGAAATGCTCTTATAGTATTTTCTTAGATAGGGTTAATAGTACAATTACTGAAATTTTCTTTACTGTCAGCATACTAGGGATATTATCTTCTTGGTATTATAAAACAGACTTCTTTTAGTATGGTATCACCACAGAGGCAATGATCACTAGCATCCCCACATTCCTTTTTACATTCTGGAAGACAATCTTACTCCTGACATCATCCTCTGGGTAGAAAATAAATTGGGAAAGAAAAATGACAGGATTGACAGTCCTCCTGTTTAAGTATTTAAAGGGGAACAAAGCTGTCGCATTGTATCTCAAAATCCCACAGGATTACCTGGAACTCTTCTAAAATCATCTTAGGCTTATTCCACGGAATACTATATCCTAAGCATATAACATCTTTTGAGAGACATGCTGTAAACAACTCCTTAATGATTCTCTATAAAAAAAACTATATGAACTTTTTTGTCAAACTGCTAACATTAAGAAATGCAAAAAAGTTTGTACAACCGGTTTTAGCATCTAGTTCACTTTTCTATTACATCACAAAGAGTTCATGAACACATATCTGCTTGTAATACTTTTACAGAATCCTGCGACAAGCGCTTAAACTTGTTTTAATGACACTGGTTCTCTACTTACCAGAGTAAAGAAACATAAGAAATTACCATTTAGTTTTACTATACAGTGCCACTACTAATATTATGTAGACAAGTATGTGTAGTATGCTGAGAAAGTTTTCATTTACCATTGGTGATTACATTGTCAAGACTAGCTAATGCTTGTGGACTTCTTAAAGGAAATCTAAAAGCAAGAGGCTTAAACTGACCATAATGTGTTGTTTATAGCATCTATCTCTCACCTTAATGACTTCAATATAATTTAAATGTTTGGATTTCAATTGACCTAATCCTTATCTCGCACTGAAGATCTTAAGCCACAACCCCATAGAATTGCCTAGTAAACCTCTTTTACCCTGGAAGCAAGGAAACCAAATTTATAAAGGGATCTAAAAATAGCATCTTTTCTAATACTTAGCATCTGGCATATCACTTCTTTAAAATTTAAGATGAAGGTTTAAGCATGTAAAGCTCAATTAAAATTTAACTTACTCTAGAACATCTAGAAATTTAGACCTATACTGAAGAAAACTATGTTAAAGTCAAGGCAGAAATCAAGGCCAAGGTGTTTAAGCCATGCTGATATATACCATCTGAAGCTTAAGGATGAACTTCTCAAGTTTTTGAGAAGCTTAAAACTAAAAAAGTCACCTTACTCACTTATTGCATCTCTAATTGAATCAATGATAAGGCGGTTGAGCATTGTATGGAGTCCTTAAGCTGGTAAAAGTGTGCTTGAGGAAAGAATATGAGTTATTGTTTTAAACATAGACTTCCCAAATAAGGTATTGAAGCACTACTTTGTTTTTCAGGAGTATATCACATGAATTTCTTGCACCCTTAATTAATTGAACTGTTATTTTAGAAACTGGATCAATTGAAGCTGCAAATTTTTATTACTGATGTAAAGCCTATTCATTTAAGCCAATTTTAAGTAAAATTTTACCCTAGGTAAGTAAAGTATTGCCGCGTTTCTAGTCATATAAAAGCATGTGAGAAGTTATGACCATTCACCAGAATATTAATCATTATCTTTGCATTTTAAGCCAAATAGCCTAAGAGGCTATGTTATCTCATAAGGATAAATTCCAAAAGGGAAAGAGTCAAAGGAGTTATCTCAAAAGTTTGTTTATAAGCTAAAATTTTTATGAAGAAACAAGATTTCATGCGCTTCATTTTAACAAATTAGGGTCAGTTGACGCCTCTCAGTAATAAACTCTCTAATGAGGCCAAAATTTTTATTGACCAACCAGACTTACACATAAAGAAACAAGTGCTGCTATCATTACTAGCTCAAATTATAATTTACAGCTGATGATGCGCAGCATTTCTGTAAAGCGTATTTTTGGGAACATCCTTAATCATAATGAAGCCTTTCTGGATGTTGATGACTTTCACAAAATTAAAAATAATTAAAGTATTAAGATAAAACCTAGGGGTTCTAATGGTTGAAAGTTGAACCCTACCAGGAAGAGCGACCCAAGTCAGCTGCTGTTACAAAATATGACATCAGGACATTTAGTGTCATAAGAAGAAGTTTGATCAAGGAGGACAGGGAAAAGACATTCTAGCTTACAATTGGGTACCTCTATTGCTGACATTTCTTTGTACCCAACAAACATTGAAATCAAATAGCTCAAATAACCAATAAAATACCTCCAATGAAGATTCTAAGGTGGTTTTGAGAATGTTAATTGCTACTTTTTATAAAACTATAGAAACTGAGGTTCCCATATTACCTTTGTGAAGTTAACGTTGATGATGCCTTGATTTTTTAATAATCTATCTTATAAGATATTTATAGAGCCATGAAGTCATTAATTTTGCTAACATTTCTGTAAAATCTAGCTCTAAGTTGATCAATCCCATCTAACTGTACACAACCTGATTCTCATAAAGGAGTATTACCAAGAGATACCTATGAAGCTTAATAATACAATTCTTTATAAAGGCTCTTGTCCTTTCTCCCAGATTTTAAATAAATATCAAAACGGTTAAAAGTTAAAAACTATAAAGCAAAAAATATGTCCACTTAAGGTACCAGCTCTTCTATATCTTTAAAATCTTAAAATACCATCAGAAAAGTTCTATCTTGAGCATGACCTTATAAGCTCTCAAAAATATGGAACTTATAGCCACAACAGCACTAGAACTATAGGAGCTTATAAATCCTTGGATATGTGCAATGTCAAAAAAGTCCTTTAATAACTTGATATAACTTTGGTTTTTAAAAATTATATTTTCTGCTCAATTAAATAGTTAAGCTTTAAGTATGAGTAACCATTTATAAAGAAAATTCTCTTTGAATCTTTATTAATGAATTCTCGATTAATATATCATTATAAAGTCCTTGAAAATTATTCTTTTCTATTTTATACTTTGTTTTGGCGTTATTCTTACCATATAAAAATTGAGACAACATTAAAATAAATCATCAAAGCCAGCTGATGCAAGAAATGATATGCCTTTTTATGTTTTATCAGAAGAATAATAATTAATCCAAGTGAAAGAAGTTGGTTGAAACTTAAATTACTCAATGTTTTTTAAAAACCATTTTTCACAAATAACAAGCATTTTGAGACCAGTCCATAGGTTCACCATTCTATGCAGAGTGTTAAATATCTTACTAAATTTATATAGTTATACTTTTTTGAAACCTCACTGAGAGTTATATCATTATTAAAAAGCATTAGGAGATTAGGATGTATAAAGAATATAGAGTTTAATGCCACAATTATACCATTGGAACACATCTTTTCATAGGGTTAAATGCCAATACCATACTCTGTAACCTACCATATTTTCATACTTTTTATGATTAATTTGTCTGGGCAACCCTCTGACCCTCTATTGTAAGACTTCAACTTTTTTAACTTTTAACGCAATTCTAATGCTCATCAAGCTGGTGTATATCTGCAAGGCCAGGCTCCAGTCAAAACTCTAGCGTTTGTGGATGATTGTATGGTCAGGGTATCTGATACCCCATGATGAATGCGCCTTGGAATCTACTATTCAGGAGTATCCAGGGTTAGTAACGCAGCCCTAAATGAGAAAAAGACTGAGATAATCCTTCTTGAGAGAAAACAATCTTGATGATCTCATGTTACTTTTATACAACAGTATACGCCAACTTCAGTGACCATTGTTTGCTTTCTAAGGCAGTCAAATCACATAGACCCTCTTGTTCTACCTTTTGTTTCAAAGCCCACTATGATTCCGTTACGCCACTTGGAATATGTCTGGAGGCGGGAGGTTATGCACGTCTGTAATTGTAAATCCATATTACTACCAAAGCAGTAAAGCGCATCATCCTCCCTCAGAGGTCAGCAAATTTGCCTGACTGGAGGTGTAGTGATTAGTAACACTCGACTTCTGTCCATTGTTCAGTTTGCTGCACTTGCTATTGATTTTTACTAGCCTTCTTTTCATCACTTTATGTTCTTGTCTAAGGGTGGCTATGGTTTAGCAGACCTCCATCTGTGCGTCTGGACGTCCTGTTTGGCCAAGACCATAGTGGAGGTATGGGACTGATCAATTATGTGGACCATGCTTCCAGTATACTTGGCTCCTGGATTGAATATTTAACTAACCTCTCACCCCCTATATAACACTGTTATCATATGGCACAGTTCACTTTTACTGTGCTCTTTTCCTTCACAACCCATACCAACCTAATTCTTTACACAATTTTCTGGCCTCACAACATTCTGCCGTAGACCCTCATTGACCCCAGCCAACTTCAAGCTGCTTCTCATGACCATGCAGAATGCATAATGGAGAATCAACATCAGTGGTCAAATTAATTAGAGGGGTAGTCCTACACCTTTTTTTCCCAATCAGTTCGCAGTAAAGTAATTTTTCACTACATAGTACCTCGCTGTCCTTATACCATAGCCTGAGTTGACTAATCAACATGATGGACATCTCTTATACTTTAACCACCCAGAAGTCCATTTAGAGGTATGCACACCATCCTCTATTGCAGACCAGTATTTGCAACTGCATATGGAGGTTCTAAAGAGAATGTATTGCATTGCAGAGCGTTCTTACGCCTCTCAGTCTTCATTTGTAGTGTGTGGCAAATATGGGTCTTCAATCCACCGTTTGTAAAATTTATCCGCCATCTCATGCGATCTGGCGTGAGGTTATGCTTCTCTTTCGCCAGGACCCAACTCAGGCTTTTGGTCTATCCACAAACATCTTTGCTTTTTCTATGAACTCTTCCATCAAACCGTCTCTTAGTGCATTATTATCACATTTTCTTTGTGGACGATACATAATATTGTTCTTGACGCTATTTTTGTCACTGCTCCCACACTTTATGAAGCCTTCCTTCGCTTCCAATCCCACCTAATAGATCACTTCCTGTCCTGGTGATTTGGGCCTTTGCCATCATGGCAACTCCGGTGGTTTCATCCTGGTTCCCTATCTGGTTCATTTTTAAACCTTTCATTCATGCTCAATATTGGCACAAGACTCCCCTGACACTATTTCTTCTTTCCCCTGGCGGTCCCACTGGAAAAGGAAGGTAGCTACAGTTCTCTGGAATGTCTCATTATATGTCATAATGTCTCTTTGTTGTGCTTTACAAAAAGTGTCAATCCCATGTTTTCTGACCCAAATAAAATTTGAAAGTTAATAGTTTTTTCATAATAACATGAGATAGCACAGATCCCAACTAAAAGCTTACAATGTATCCCTCTTAAAGTCAGAACTATACTGGCCACATTATTGTGAATTTACTCAATAGATGTAGGCATTAAAGTCCCCTCAGTCCGAACTATCCTTCTTTTTATAAGATAAAGAGCATCATATGAGGACAGAGATAAAAAATTTCAGGCGCTTGATTATAAGTGCTATTAAAGCCATGTTATTCACCCTTTTTCATTAAAAAAATAATTTATACCATCATGTTGTGATTTAATATCTGAAGTTCACCAACCTCAATAAAAGGGTGGTTATCTCAAATATAGATTAAAAATGCTCTCACTTAACTTTCTGGCTCTTACTCCTTCTATGCGATGGATTCTGACAGTAGGTACTGGCAGATGGAATTACCCTTTAAGCTTTAGAAAAGAAGCTTTCATATTCAATGAAGGACTTTCTAAGCAAAGTTGAATCCTGAAAGGCTTATACAACGCCTTACCACTCTTTAATAATGAGTACAAAAAACTTGCAGATCTCATTAAGAGTTTGTAATTGTCTAATTTACCAACATTACGAATTTTGAACTCTTTGGCGGCCATCTCAAGCACCTAAAGGAAGTCTTTCAGAGACTATGTAAATCTAACAACAAGCTTAAGCCCTTTAAAATGCTCATTTTCTGATAATTTCTGGAGTGCTTAGGATATGATATATATGCAATGATCTGGATTCTTCTAGAATAGGTTTATATCATACCAATAATTCCAAGGCTAAATGATCTACACAAAATTATAGTGTTCTTTGCATTATGAGTTAGCTCTATTCATTTAAACTTAATATTTTCAACTTAGTAAACCACTAATATGAATGTACTCATAAAAAAGTACCATCGACTTGGAGACTAAGATAAAAGCAACTAATAGTAATCCAGATTGTTTAGTTAGAATAAAGACCCATCTTGAGCTATCCAGACTATGAAAAACCTTTCATTCTATTTATATACGCTTAACCTTATTTAAGATATACTAATTTTTTAGATCTAAATGGTGCTAATCATCCTGAATTGTACTTAAGTCATGTCTTTCAAAGGCTGTTATTGCAATTTGATTGTCATAAAACCATTTCAATCCTACTTGAAGTCAATTACTACCATCCTATTTTGTCTTGAACCACTTCATCGTTGTCAAATGTCATGATAAGACCTGAATATACTATTTGGTATTCAATGACCTCTTTAGGTCAGAGAGGTACCACCCAAATGCATAATGAGAGGCTAAAAGAATATGGCTTTCCTATTGTTTTTTAGATACTCTTAATAAAAACAAGGTAGAATTTCAAGCGCTAACAAAACACTTTACCCAATGAGGGTTTTGTTATGCTTCACCCTAGTTTATGTGAAGCTGCAACTTTAGGTTTACAATTTACTTCTTCTATCAATTCAGACTTATCTACATTGCTATTAAATTGGTTAATATATAGTATTCAATGATTTTTCAGGATTAAAGCCAATATCTTTATCATTTATTTTTCTTTCTTATTGGGATAAGGCCTGCAACCATTAGTATTAATATATCAATCAATGTTCTATCCGGTCTTATTCCAAAATTATTATTAAAAATATACTAAGCTAATTTCCATAAAAATGAAAAGTTCATGACCTAAAAATCTGGATAAATCATTCTGTTAGTGCTATTGGCCAATGGATAGGGAAGAATGCCTGAACCAACTTAGCAATTTATTAATTTTAACCTTAAGTTGGTCAGCGTTTGACTCTCTATTCACCCAATTAAATCTTATGCCAATATTATAAATATATATGTTGACCTCATAATAGCAGGTAATATAAACCAATTAACTGTGTTCCCAGTATTAATCTCATTCTAGTCTTGGATGATGAATCCTAAACTACTTTAAATCTGAACCTGGACTGTGCTATCACCTCCTACATTTCTGAATCTACTTCCAACCTCACACGTAGCATTTTTCCCATTACTCACTATATTCCTAATTCTCCCCTAATTCTTTTAAATAGCATCATCTTTTTGTTATAACTAATTTAAAAACCTGATATATTTATATAACTTTACTCTTTTCTTTCACATATTTCTAACAATAGAATTAGTGGTTGAGAGCCAGGATATCTGCCAATAAGAAGACTCTATGAAAAGAAAATGCATAGTCATCACTTCTCTGAAGCTATTTCGCTGTAAAAGTTCCAACTTGAAGGAAGTTAGAATCTTTGAATAAACTATATAACTACCATAGTTTTCTAACACAGGCACCTCTGAGTAAAAATAAATTATTTTTATAGCTTGTTACCAATAGCAGCAAAGCTGAGAGAACTAAAGGGGGTCTGAATGACAATTTTATAAGTGGTTCCTAGAAATTGAACAAACCACTAAATATAAAAGCTTAAAGTTTGCTTCACAACCAAAATCTCAAATAAATTTATATAAACAAATCATTGATCATTTTCTAAACACTAAGGAGACCACAGCAAATTAAGAAGTTGATATAAAATAAGAAATACATTGTCCTGATCAAGAAGAATATACTATCTGACAAAGCACTCACATCATGGAACTAGAACAAATGTATTTCCTTGAAGTTTGAAACGTTATCATATTACTTAGAGTTCTGATAACAGAAAATATTGAAGATACACCATTTAATTTGGTTTTAAGTCACTTTTTTGCAACTTACTAAAGTATAAAGTAATTTAATCTTACATGAAAATAGCCAAAAAATGATTAAAGGTTTACCTTGTGTTTTTAACAAAAAATATAAGTAAAGGTCTTCAGTGTCCAATTTAATATCAGTTTAGAGTATAATCACAAGTAACAAGCCTTGTGATTTAAAGAGAAAAGCACATGAGAGAAATAACTTTGTGAAGATTGAGCTACACATGTAAGAGATTAAATTAGTCTTCATTGAGTTATACTTAAGAATCCAACATATAAAACAATTGTGGAAGTAGTTACAAAATATTGAAAAAGTATATATCAAGGAAAACTATAGTATTATCATAATAAATTTTTTGTAACGTGGAGCAAGTATGAGTCAACTAATGATAATATTGTTAAGATTTCTATATATAGCCCTATCTAGCATTTTATTATTGTTATTAACAAAATCCTAATTTGCAACTTGGCTACATCAACTTAAAAAATGAGCAAAGGGTAGGGAGCTGACTTCAGTGCTCACTACAAGGTTGACTTCAATAAGAAAATAGTACAGTAGTACAAATGTGCATAAAATTAATGACTTATCGAATATATAAACTTACCATGGTGAGGGATTGTTATACTGAAAGAGTTTTTTAAACTTCCTCCATTCCAATAATGCTTAGCAGCTTTTATTTTGAGAAAATTTGTCTCTTATGTAAAGCAATATCATAACTACACCATTATAAATGAAAATTTTAATCTGGTAAGTTCTAAATATTACAGCCAATTATACTTTTATTCTTTTTAAAACCCTTTTATCCTATTATTTATAGTATGATCATTCAGTTTTGCTATAAGCAAAATTTTCCTACTCCCAATATTTGCTCCCCCTTTTTATTTCTGATAACCTTTCCAAATTTCACAATTTTCAAAGTTGATTCTTACTCTGTTGCTTCAATGATGATAACGTCTTAATATGAAAATTTTATATAGTTTTAAAGAGCTTAATTGGGAAGCATTAATCATGGCGTGACCCACCATTCCTCCCATGAACAACTCTTACAACAAAATACAATATCAACCCATTCCCATGCGCAAAATCATCAATTTAATTCAGCTATGGAATAATAAATGTTGGTTTTAGTATCTAAAGAATATTGTAGCTAATATTTGAAAGCACAACCCCTCATATAGCTTAAAACTATCATCTACATGTGTTTGACTATATTGTTCTTCCCTATTACTAGTTTTTAAGCTAAAAACTTTCTTCCCCTTGTTTTAAGTTTGTTAATTTTAAAACGCATTCTTTGTATCATGTCACGCATTGTGGGCCAACATGCGACTGCTTAGATGGCTGCTCCCTTATTAGTATAGCTTTAGAGCCATGCTATTATTAGTTAATTTTTGCCTTGTATGTCCTATGGGAACTATGGTCTTTATTAAAGAAAGCTTGGGCATCCCTAGTCTTCACGGGGATCCTCTGAACTCCAGCTAGTGAAGAAAACGTCATAAAGTCAATACTTCTGACATTGGAAGAAGAACTTGTGGAGCTGCTATTACAGCTTGAGTGTTCCAAAGATACAGCTGATAGGATTACATTACTTCTATTACTTTAATTCGTAGAATCTCAACTGTTAAGAGAATTGAGCTCACCTTATAAGGGAAAAAAACTAATTCTGAGACCTTTGAAATTTTTAAATGCTTTGCTATATTACCTAAAAAATGGGTATCCTTATTGTTATGGGCCAGAGACCAATTTATCAGCCACACATCAAAAAAGTTTATAGTAACTAAAAAGCAAGGACCTGTAGTTTGACTGACTAGAAACTTTTTAATAGAATATAGACTGGGCGCGAAATGTGGCCCACATAACTATATAAAACCCAAGAGATGGGATCTCTATGTTTTTAAGAAACTTAAAAATTCAGATTGTCAGGTTACCTTATGTGAATATAGGTAAAACACTATGTAAGGGCGTGAAAGCTTAATTCCAACCATCATATTTGATTTAATTTTCTAATAAGCTTAAGATGTTGCAATTAACCGGTCCACTTTGTAAAATCAAAGTAAGGTTTACCAAGAACTTTATAAATTTCACTTTTGAGCTTTTAAATTTGTGAATATACTGTCAAGAAATTTTTAAGACTGAACAAAAAGCAATATATAGAGTATATTGTATTTTATTAGTTGAGGTGAGCCTCAAGATTTTGGTGGTAGATTAGGTTAACTTGAAACAACTCAATCAAAGTGATAATAGTTTGTCAAATAAAGGGAGTTCTAGTAAAGCCTCAATGATGGGATGAAACACATAAAATTATAGTGGATAGAGAGTTAGCAAGCTGATGGGTCGAAATTGACCAAGGAAAGTGAAGACTAAAAGCTAACAAGAGAATGGAAGGGGGAGGTCTTTTGGAAGAAAATTGAGATTTAAAAAGGTAAGTGGAAGTAGTCCTTTATTATATATATTTAATAAATTGGTATTCTTTGGGGTGATAGCTCCTTATTGATTACTTTATTTTCTATTACAAAGTATCAGCAATCTTCATATCATCCATCTGTTGCTCAGTGTTGTTAAACTTGTGCAACCAATCAAGCAGATTTAATTAATACTTTAGAAAGTTAACAGATACACATGCAAATTTCGATTATAGTATCACCCCTTGTATATTGGAGGAATTGGCGGTCAGAAGATGTGGATGAAGGCACTGTGACAAACTGTAAGGCAGGCGTGTCATGGGCAACAATTGGGGTGGGGTAGGGACAGACAAAATGGTGTAAGATGGAGATGAACTACATTCCCAGCAGAAGACAGAGGTAGTGAGCAATACAGAGGTGCATATGGCGAGAACACCAGAGGCAGGCGCAGTGAGCACAACAGAAGCAGCTGCATAGGGATCATTGAAGGTTTAAAGGAAGAGGGATGTGGATGCACAACATCTGACAGGCATGGCAGACGATAGGGGTTGTTGCAACTGCACCTTTAGTTCATGCATACAATTGGATGTGTTATTTCATCAGTGAAAGCAAAAGGCAGCTTTTAATTTTTTATAATAATTCAAATCTCTTTACATCAGTTTTAATCAAAAGGGCTTGGAGGAGCAAAAAAAGCAAAACCCTGTGATTTGAATTACAATAAGTTTATTAAAGTATAATGGCCTCAAAATGTGGCCCTAAAATAGAAAAATCAATATGGTTTTTTCTTTGGACTTGAGGGAGCTTAAATACTGAGTTAGTGTGGAATTATCATGAGCGTAGGGGGAGAACATTATATAAAAGCGTCATAAAATCACTCTTTTAACATTTTTTACATTTTTAATGTTAATCGTAATGAAAATATATATTTGGTTGAAAAGGTAAATAAATACTAAGATACACAAATTCTAACTAGAACCAGCACCCAGGATGATCTTTGACTTTTTCAATGGGATAAGCTAACATTTTTACAAATAAGAGGTCCACCATTTAAAAAAAGACTTGGTTGAGCTCCTAAAGTAAGTGCCTCTTTCAAGTTGCCAAAATTGCAATTGTCCCACATCAATGAATCCCCCTTGGGTTAGGACCATCTAGTACTAAAAAAATTGCAATTGTCCCTTTCTGATTAGTTGGATTGGAAAACTTAGACCAACCTGAATCTATATTATATAGTTTTTAAAAAGCGTTTAATAACTGAAATCTTAAATGCTATCAGAGCTGAATCTGAAAGATAAATTTATTAGAAGAGGGAACCCAATTAGAGACGCCAATATTGACTACCCAACTGGTGGCACCTATATACATTGTATGTAATGACCAAGCTGAAGAGAGAACTGTTTAAGCCTTATTTTTGTCAATAACTACTCCCATTGAAGGAATTATTGTGGGACTTTTATAGATATATTAGAAATTGTATTGATGCCACAAGTGGACTTTAGAAAGATCATCACATCTAAGTTTATATGTATTGAGATGCTCAAAAGATTCTCAGTGCAACTTTATAACATGTACTGACATAGACCAAAGTCAAGTAGATACCCTTTATTTGAATTTGGTAGAAACCAAGATGTCCAAAAACATATAACAGGATGTCTTATTGATGAAGATAGAATTAATGAGTTTTTTTTCCAAGTGTTTGGATCATTACTTAAAGCGCAACAGTTGTAAAAGATGTCAAAGTTGATTTACATACAGTAAAGATGTTATTTGTAAGCTCATAGAGAAATCTTCACACAACTAATATGCAAATGACTCAAGAAGTTAAAACCGTTTGCTTTAGAAAAACAAAGATTTGCCTCTTGTTATACAAAGAACCTACAAGTTTAAAACCAAGGTTTCTGTCCACCTCCTTTGCAGACAAGGCAAGTATTTTTACGACATTTAAGACAAGAACAAAAACCAAGATAGAAGAATCTAAAGCTGGCCAAACGCTAATAATGAAGAGAAGTTAAGTGTAAAACATGCTATAAGTTGGGACATTTTTGGTGCTTTTGCCCACTGAATGCTACTAATAACTAGGGCACTCCATAAAAGTAAGAGATCACTGAGAAAGTGAACTGGGCGAATCTGCATTCAGAAGGGAAGGACAAAAATGAGGATGACAATATAGTTAGCGCAGGTTATCATGTGTTAGGAGCTCCAAGCACTGTCATATTACCTAAAAGGCTCTAAAAATATGGAATTGTAGAAAATGGGTCCTGTAACACATATTCAGCACAGGTTGCTCAAGTCACAAGAATATTTGAAGCTCTGAAAGAGGGCCATTAGCGTTTTTTAAACACTTTTAAATTTAAGATATGTTGGAAAAGAACTCTAAAACTTGGCTAACAGAGGCCAGAGGCAGTAGGGGTGTTTATAAGTCAGTTACTGATGTATATTTCTGTAATATCATTTGGAAAACCGTTTTGAAATCTGAGAATAAAATCCAAATATCTAGAGTTTTGGCCATCCTGGAATCGGCACATCAGCAAATATCCTGAACTTTGAAGTTAATAAGAGATTAAAATTTATGGAAGAAAACAATTAAAATGTCAAGTACTGAACAATTAAGCCAGACACCATGTGTGCTTATATGCCTACTATGGCTTCCTTCATATTATAAATGTATGGTATTACAGTTCCCATTATGGTCTTTAATGATAATCACTATGATATCCTGATTAGAACATAATTTAAGCTGATTTTATGCCAGATTTGAATTACCAATAGTACCGTCTAGATATTTGACTAACAGCCCCCAATTTTCAAATAAGCTGATGCTAAACCGTGCATGCAGCAAATGTGCAAGGTGATAAAGGACCAATTTAATTGCCCTACAACTGCACTCTCATGAAAAGGGAGTGAAGCAACAACCAGCCATGGTTAGTGGTGATAAACTAATTATGATGTTTGATTTTTAATGGTTTGACTCATAATGAATCCTTTGAGAAAAACTATTATATCTAGTCAATACCATATTTGTGGAATGGCGATTCTTCCCAATTAATTTTAGTTAAAAAATACAGGACTCACAAAATAGTCTCTAATTTTAGCCAATTTGCGCTTTAAAGATTCTCATGGGTTAACATCGCTTATAAGGAGCCCCTCATTAAATAGCAATCAGTTTTCTGCACTATTGCAAAGTTGTATGCTAATCCTTATAATTGGCACAATAGCACTTGCGCATGGACAACCCAAAAGGGAGTACCTCTTGCTATCAAAAGGTGATTGACGCCCTAATTAGGGGTCATCAATAAACTTAAATTAATTAAAAACTTCCCAAAAATTGTACTTCATCAGCTGTATGTTTAAACTCTAATCCAGTGGATCATATTACAATTTTTGCAGATTCAAGTTGCAATTTTGTACCTTAGACTTTCTAATTTGATTACCTACTTTGCCACCAACAGATTTAGAGAAAGCTCATTGTTGTATCCGGTATTATGCCAAATTGTGGTGAAAAAAGATTTGAGGGAACAGTGTGATCAAAATCTGATCAGGAGATGCCCTAGAGGTATAAATTTCAGCGCCTGGCCAAGATTAAATTATCAGTTAGTACAAGAAAAAAAGATATTTTATATTATACAAATCGCTCATTCTTTTTATATCTTTTTATCTGGTTATTTCGTTGGAGTCCTAGTTCCTACTAGGAGTATCATTAAGCTGTAAGGAACAAAATATTCAGCTTTCACCTTCTCCTTCATTGGTAGAAGTTCCTAAATTTGAAGATATAAATTAACCCAAGAATAACAGTTTTTCATATAAATTTTAGATAAGCCTAATGTACATCCATAAGGTTAATAGACCATAAGACACTTGACAAAAAATTTAGATATTTTTCTAAATTTCTTTCACAACTGTCAAGATGAGGGGATTCTTGATCCACTTATCCCTGATGGACCTCAAGTTCTCCAAAGTGTCCTGTGGGTTGGTCACCCCAAAGGGCATGAAAACCTATAATAGAAATGATATATGTTGAGAATTTGGCATTCACAAAAGTTTGGGACTCTACTGACAATCTAGGCTGATATAATGGCAATCACCAGCCCTTGCTCATCCACCATCATAGACACATCTTTTGAAACAAGTTTATAAGTAGCAGCCTGCACGATGGCGCAGCCAAGCAACTTCACCTCAGGTAAGTCCAGAGTCATTGGCAGGCCCAGCGCCTAAAGCCCATCCTTCCTCTCTTGGCCTGGGTGACCTGGTGACTTCCCAATCCCAACTCTCATGGAGCCAACCCTCACTCAGTCCATTATCTGCTCGCGGTCAAGGTTCTGTTCTCATGGGGTTTATTCACTTCTTGGGGTGTTTGAGTTGCTGGAAACTCAAAAGATAGTTTGCCCAGGGGTCCCAAACCCTTAAAACCCCTTTTCTACCCACTACTAACATTGGTATGATGAAATCAACTAGGTAAAAAATTTAAAAAAGTTAGAATGAAGGTACATTAGAGATTATGGATTACCCTTAAGTAAGGCAGTCAAGGGCTTGGAAATATCATAAGTATTTGGGGACAAAGTCATGGTAATAGTTGAAGATTATTACTGTAGCTTTATAATCAAGCAACATTAAAATATCCTCAATATCTCTATGGAAATAACCCAATTTGCACCAGATTGAATCACTTTGCTCCTGAAGCTGAAAGTGTTAGTATCTTAATAAACCATTTTTAAGTTTATTTTGTTTAGCCTTGTCATCCTGGACTGTGATTTAATGCACTTAGTATTCTCCTCAGTAATATAGCCTTATATTTACATGTTTCAGTTTATATTCCCATTTAGCCGCTCGCTTTAAATCATCTATTAATTAGTTAATTCATCATAATTTAGATAAATTTCATCCAGTTTAATCCAAGCTACCATTACTATGGCGCCTAATTGACCGCCTGAAACTACAAACTCAGCTGTATTAATAACGCTTTGCTAGCAATATTGCGCCTCTCATGTTCATAAAACATCTAAAAATACTAAAAATTAAGGCCAATCAACCCTAGAGGTTGATAAGATTGGCAGATTTCAAGGCTTAATAACAAGGATTGAAATTTCAACAATGGATAGAAATGATATTCGATTATATAAACTCTGCACTTTTTAGGTTATACAGGCAAAAAGTGTAATCTATAAAAGGATTTGGTTAAAACAGGCAATAGAGCAATTACTTAGGAGACTTTTAAAATATATGCCTAACCCATCAAAAAACCTTCAGCATTGATTGTCAAAATATTTTTTTATTATAATTTTTTTCCTTGGCTTAAATCTCTGGTAGATCAGTAAACTCAAATACTATCATAATTAATCCCAATAGTCTTAGGAGTTACTGAATCATCAAAACAGTTCAACACAAGTGAACAAGGTTCAAAAATCAATACTTTACTAATAACTTTATATTAATGAATTATGACCCCAGATTACTGGCTTCACCCTGAGTAGGGTTAATCCTGACACTAACTTTAAAAGCATTATTAAAAAAAAGCAAGTGATCCTTTAATTCAACAAGTAATTATAATTTAAACCTGGAAACACGCCCTGATTTGGACCCATGATACTAGACCCTGGCAGGTTCTTCCAAAAGAGAAAGTGACAATGAGATGTAAACTAGTTATAAGTAATAACTGAGAACTTCAACACCACTTGTTAGGATTATTAAGAGTGTACATTTTTTCCCTGGATCAAATCACTGGGAGAAGGAAATTCAGATTCATCATGCCCAGTTGAATTAAATCTGAAAGCGTTAAGAACATGATAAATTTTTTCCATGACTTTAGGATTAGTACAATACATAATGATCTCTCTTTTGACCTGTTTTACTGTCTTAAAAAACAGGCAATCAATTTGGAGATGTACATGAAGTAACGTGAGTTGACCATTGCAGCCCTTTCCTGACGGCTTACAAACAGTTAAGCAACTAATGTTTTTTGGTTAACTTTGTCCAGCCATAAATCGATCATAGCCAGCAATCCTTGCCAAACATATTTAAAAAATCATAAAACTAAAGAGTTTAGAAGGAAAGATGAGATTCCAAATATAGTTTTACTAGAAAAAGTAATTGTATCTTTTTAAAGTCTGAAAGGCAATTGTGGTTAAACCAAGCACACAATTGACATGCATCAAAAATTAAACACCCTTGAGGAAAAACTCGATTGTGGAGTGCTGAGGTGGCCATGCAAGAACTTTCTCACAACAGTTGGTCTCACAAACGGGTAAAAAAAGTTAATCACCTATTTCAGAATCTAGAAACTAAATATAATTATTATTATCTCAGACAAAACGCCTCACTAAAGAGGCTACCTTGAGCTGAAGGATATTTCTCAATCTAAAATCAACGCATGTTTGCTTAGATGAGTGTATTTGACTAAGTTAGTTTCTTACATAAGAAGATTTAAAGATTTTGTTGCTTTTCCAGAAGTCTCAAATATGGATGAATAATAAGCACATATCAAAGATTAATGTTCAAAAATTTGTCAGTTGAGTTTAGCTTGCAAGCCAAAAAACTCTAAAGTCACTCAGGAAAATGGGAAACCAAATACAATTATCTACAGTTGATTTTTTTGATTAAAAATCTGACCAAAGATATCAAGCGCATTATGGCAAAATAGGTTTATTTGAAAGAGAATCTGAAAAAATCTCAGAAGAGAAGTCAAACCCCTCAATTAGAATATTTGCCAGTGTTTGAAGAGCTTTTAGAAAGGTGATAAAAAAGCTTCATAAATTTAGCAAAAGACAACTTGAAGCTCTTTAAGGTCAAAATTCAAGTTTCATAATCAAGTAGGCTTAAAGGAAAAATCATGAAGTTGTATCATAGAGGATTGATAGTAATGCAGAAACTGACAATTTGAATATCCATTCTATGTTAAAAGTTATGACATCAAAGTTAACTGCGGAAACTCACCAGTTGGACAGAGGACCATTTTTGACTGATAATTTGACAAGACATTTTATTACTAGAAGTAGTTCAATGATTAATTCAAAATAAGTCCAAGATGACTTCAAATCTAGATTTGCCAAAGTTAATAAGGATAGGAACGTTTACATTTCTTTAAGCTATCCAAAATACTAATGCAAGGAGCATCAGACCATGTGAAAGGGTCCACATTAATCAAGTCAATTGAGTAACATAGCTGAGACTTTTTTATTCTATATTTGGCCTGTCGGATGGTCCTATATAGATGCCAAGAATGCAGTGATAAAATAATTTGGAGGGCTGAATTTCTAGCGGCCCAAAAAAAACAAACCTATGCAATACAAAATTTAAGCAGAATTAAGATATTATAGTCTTGCTGAAAGTTCTATCATGAAGCACAACTCTCAAATGGGTCTAAAAAAGAACAATTTTGATGTGAAGTTTGGAATGGAGATTTCAGTCAAGCCCTATTGTGATTTACATTGTGTCATGATATCAGCGTTCAATCAAAACATTGGAACTTACAGCTTGTAATTATTTTAGATGCTGTGCCATCAGCTTTGAAGCTCCTAATTAGCCCAAAATCAACAAAATTTAATTTTTGGGTCCAAAAAAAACAATATATTTGACCAGGGAATAATCCTCTAAAAATCGAACTAAAAACTTAAACTAAAACAGCAGCAATTGGCAATTTTTTGCCACAACTTTGGTCTAAAAGAACATTTTGCTAGCCGATGCTAAAGATAATCAGACATAAAGCCTCAGTATAAATTTTTAAAGAATCAACAATGAGAATAATGAGGGAAAAGAGCAGGTGGGGTAGAGGTGAAATGCTCTGATTTTCCAATGTTCACTAACCATTAACCCTGAAACTAAAAAGCTCTTTATGGAATATGATGTGGGCAAAGATAACCTACATCATATTGTGGCTATTAATGTCTTTATGGTCACTACTTGTTCTAAAGCAAAAGAAACCAAGCCTATAAAAATTATCAAAGAAGCCCAGTCAGAAGTGTAAAATGCTACGAAAAGCAAATCATTGATCAGGGTTAGACCTTCAAATGGGATGTTCTACAAATCTGCCTTTACTCCATGACGTATAAGTGGGATTTTAATGAAGACCTTGGCAGATAGCTTTCTAATAATCTGCTCAAACATGAAATCACACCTGAATTTGGGAAACAACCATATTATTCGCTTGATAAATATATCTGGAACCTATTCCAAATGTATGTATTTGGATACAGCCATTAACAAGTTCTGAGCTCGTGACATCATTGAAAGTGAAGCTCCTATCAATATAATCAATACAAAACTGGTTAAGGAGTTGAAGATTGAACTAATGTTGCCTTTTGTCAGGAATATGGCACAGAAAGAGCGCATACAACTAAGTCATTTGGGGTCCATAGTACCCTGTTCCTCCTTCTTGGATCTTTTGTAGAGACTGCACCTGTTATAGTATTACCAATATGCTCTGTGATATTTTAATCAGGAACAAATTTCTGAGATGATTGAGTTGTTTAAAATCAAAGAGAAATTTCTCATTATTATCAATCAAACTATCCCATTGTAATATAATGAGGATGGAGTAGTTGAAAAAGGAGGTCCATTCTATTTATAAATCTGGCCTACAAGAATGCTTTAATTATGATTAAGTATTTCAAAGCACAACCAAAGATTATAACATTTCTCAAACAGAGCAATAAACAAAGTGCTTTTTATATGGCCAATTAACAAGTTACAATAATGTCAGAAACTCTTTTGGTCATCCCTACCGGACAAAAGATTGAAAACTGGGAGAATTTTATTGTAAAAATAACAACCATGTTCCATATCACAAATTAAGATGAACATTGCACCTAATAACATCATTCCAGCATATAGAAAGCTCATGTCTTATGTGAAAGCCTGAAATTTATATCATTAAGATATTAATTCATTATTTAATTGACTTTTTGTCTCTGTTTACTGACATAAAAATTACCTCTTTCATAATTTTGGGCTTCTTTACAAACTAGAGCTTCCCAATGAGAATATATTTAGCATTAACAATGTCTAATGGCCAATTTGAGTATCCTGACAGACCTAGAGAAGTGTCAAACTTAGGTGCAAATTTCTAAATATCATAAAGTATTATGCAAAAAATTTAAACCTAAGATGATCTAGGGATGTCATCTCACTATTAATTGGGGATAGAAGCAAATTAATTACGCCAAATTAGACCCTTAAAAGCATAAGAAGAAGCGTTCTAAAGGATATTAAAAATACTTAGTTGTGAAATGCTAGTGCCATCAAAAAGTCTTTGGGCCGCACCAATTTTAATAGTAAAAAAGACTGGAAGCAATCAAGTTGTCATTGATTCCTAGAAACTATACAGCTTCACAAAAAAGACTCATATCCTCTGCTTCAGATAATCGATGCTTTGGATATGCTAAAGGGTGTGAAATTATTTTGGCATTCACCTAATTAGTGAGTATTAGCAAATTAACATGAAAAAATAAGAATACAAAAAGTGTGTGATCATACCCAAGGGCCTATTTTTGATGACAAGAATTCCTCAAGGCTATGTAATTCCCTAGCTATATTCATAGAGCCATGGATACAGTACTGACGAATTATAGTTGTCATATTTATTAGTGCACCTTGATGACATGTGAATATCATTTGCTAATAATGACCACCTGGACCACTTAAAAAGATTTCAGAAGGCTAGAAACTGCAACCTCGAAAATCAATCCCAGGAAGTGAAAATTGTTCAAGGTTGATTGTAATACTTTGGCTTTGTAATTCACAAAGTAGGACTTTTGTCCACAACCACTTAAGTTAGATGCCATAAAAAAGATGAAATAAACCAAGTTAAATTGCAACATCTAAGTTTACTTTGATGATTGGTTACTATCACAATTTATTGACAATTTTACACAACTTGGATAATCTCTTTTTCCATTACTCAAGGAGGTCCCATAAGATAGAATCTGGCTTGCAAATAAGCATTTGATCATTTTTTATTGTCACTATTGGTGGATCCAGTCCTCTAATATCCAAACTTCAATTGTGCCACTGGCAATGCCACATTCATGGCATTGGGTGCAGTATTATCTTAAATTTGGGAAGGATGAAAGAACATTTTGTTGCTTTTGCTAGTTTGATTTAAAACGTTCATGAGATAAAATACTTTTTGATTGAAAAAGAATGCTTAGCAGTCATACACGCTTACAAGCAAGATTTGGGTCCATCTTCACGGCACTCACTTCATTGTTATTCCTTACCATGCATCCCCAAGATGGTTGAACAAAATGTGGAAACCTGAAGGCAAATAGCACTAGGAGGTTAAGCATCAAGCTACAATTGCCCAATTGAGCTTTTTGTTTGGCCGAAGCATAAGAACGTTGACTGCCTGTCACATCTGCTTATTATTGCATGCTTAGTTTGGCCGTTGATACAATTTTATAAGAAGATGATCAGCAGGGAGTACTAAGGTGATCCAAAATCAGTCCAAAAGCTGCTATCAGACCTATGAAAGGATATTGTAGTTGAGAATGGGTCATTTTACAAGATTGTAATGGCAAAAAGTAAGTTTCATAAAGCCATCGTCCCTAATGGACATCATAATGACTTCCCATAAGGCCATAGGGCATGGTGGGTTAAGTAGATGAAGGAGAATCTTAAGAAATAATATTCTTATGAGTCTATGTATTAAGCTATCTAGGAAATGCTAGAGTGTAGCGCAGAGTTTCAAGTCAAAGAGTCATTCTAGAAAATCACATCTCATCAGTTTGTTTGGCCCATGTTTGCCTGGCATACCATATATATCAATGCTTCCAAGCCCCTTATTACCAGCTTTTTAAAATCCAAGTACATTATCATCCATATGATCACCTGACTAAGTGGCTCAAAGCCAAGGCTATATGGGAGGTAAAAAAAGCAACTACAGCCAAGATCATCTAATGACTTCATTCAAAAGCACAGGTGTCCGCAAATCATACTTACATATAATGGAACTATTTTAACTGTTTATTTCCTCATAAATCTCAACCAGTTAACAAGTGTAAGTTGCGTGCTTTCCGCTCCCTATCATCCCAAAGCTTGTGGTACGATTGATTAAATATATGAAATGATATTAATATCTTCTGAAAATTAACCCTAAACAAACCATCAAAATGAAGTACCAGCCTGAGATCAGCTGTGGTGGCCTACAACATTTCGTATTATTCAACTATCATGATGTCACCTTTTTCAGTTGATATATGGGAGATACCCTGCCCTACCATTGCTACCTTATTTAGTCCTGGAGGATCTTGGACAAATCAAATGTTTCAATATGTGAGGAGCCTTGCCAATACTCTAACCAAGTTGCAAGCTCTGGCTTTTGATATCAATTTTGCTTTGAAAAAGAACCACCATGAAAAGATTATGCAAGTATACTATTAGTTATCCAATTTTTAAATTAGCAATGTGGTTCTTTTTTACATACTCATGAATTGCGCCAACTATATAAGTTACATCATATCTGGTTAGGTCCATTTAAGATTATTAGGAAGACATCACAATTCACTTATACAGTCAAGTGAGCTAGGACCATCCATATATACAAATGTGTCCACTTAAAGTTTATGATATTTAATAAGGGCTTATTAAAGGTATACAAGTATTGTTAGAGAAACAAGATAAAAATAATAAAATAAAATTGATGTTAGTAAGTTGGAAAATAATACAAATATTATATATAATAATAACTAGTAAAGTTTTGTCACTATTAAGGTGGGAGGGTATCTGTCTCAAATCCATTGGCAACTCAGACCAAAAGCAAATTGCATGGAAGAGGTAAAATATGTAAATTGACAACGATCTTTGAGCTATGTTTCCTAAGAATAATGGCACTTATGCCAAAGCTGGCTGTTGATAATCAATGTTGATTAATCAGGAAACTCAGGGCTTATATTTAATTCAAGTAGTAAGAAATTTTAGATTCTGTTGTAAGTCTCCAAGAATGAATCCTTTGTGAAAATGTATAAAACTTAGCTGATTGCACTATTGATGGAATTAATGAGCCTTCCCAACTATATTACCATAATTTATACAATACTCACTATATACCTTTAGATCATTGCCAAATTGCACTTTAAAGATTCTCATGGGCTGATGGTACCCTATAAGGTTGCTCTTTTTTATTATAATCAGTTTTTTGCACTATTGCAGATTTGATGGCAATCCTCATAGTTGGCACAGTAGCCCTTTTTTATATACAGCCCAATAGAATGTACCTAGTGTTATTAAAAGGACCGTTGACATCCCAATCAGAGGTACATCAATAAACTTAAATTGTATCAAATTTCCCAGAAATTTTTAACTTCAGCTGAATGACCAAACTCTAATCTAGAGGATCATATAGCCATTTGCAGATTAAAGGCAATTTTGTACCTGAGACTTTTTAATTTTTAAAGTACTTTTCCAAAAATTGATCTAAAAAGATCGTTGTTGTATCAGATCTTAAAGAACTAAAGTGAAAAAATAAACTCTGCAGGACTTTGTGTGCTCAAAATATGTTAAGGTGATGCCCAATATTTATTAATATTGGCGCCTGGCCAAAAAAAATATTAAGTATTTCAAAAAAGAGGTTTTATATATAGTACGATTTTTTTGTTCTTATATTTCTTTTATCTGGTATTTCATTGGAGTCATAGTTCCTATTAAGGTATCACCAGGCTGTTTACTTAAGAATCTTTAACTTGTACATTTGCCTGTGCTGGTATAAGTTTTTAAATCTAGAGGACAAATTTACCCAAGAATTATAGAAAAGTTGTATAATTTTAGATGTGCCTATTGAGCTTCCAAACGGTTAATATGCTGTAGATTAATTGAAAAAAATTAAGTATTTTGGTCAAATTCAAATCTGAATATATGTGAAGGATCTCATTAAACAAGCAAGCAGTTTTCAAATGCAATAATAACTAGGCACAATGAAACTTTATAATATTGGCCCAAAAACAGCAGATTATGCTCCTTTTGATAAAAAACAGCACTGAATATGATACATATAGCTTGTTAAGATTGGATCAGAGAGCTTGATCTTTAAGCCTTATTTGGAATTTGGTTCAATCTACACATGCAAATTAGCTATAAGCATGGGGAACATCATAAGTCAACCAATTAGAGGGAACTAGGGGCAAGTCGTCGCTCAAGTTAGATTATAACATTTATGGCTTCATATATCACTACATGCCATAGAAGAATTTAATGAACTGGTATTTATAGATGTGATGGACAATGAGATATAATACTCAAATGATCTACTGGATAAATTAAGAAGTCTTAAATACAGAGTACCAATTATGGCTTACTAAGGGAGAAGTACATTATATGGATTCTTAATTATTTATCCCCAAAGTCTAACATATACCAGTGATTTAATAGATAAAATTATCTCTTGAGAACTAAATCAATTCACCAAAGCTGGCCTATTGAAAACTTAAACGAGCCCACAGGCTTCACCATTACTTCTAGTATACAAGAAGAATAATGCATCAATTAAGCTCTAAATTGCGGCCTGTTGGACAATTTCCTTCTCAACTTTGACAAAAGAATGCCCTGGGCAAGAATGATCCCAAAGTATCAGTTACATCAGCCAATTAAAAGTCCAATTAGTGATAATAATATTTTGAATGAAAATAATAAAAATATTGGCCAAAAGACCCTGGTTAATTCTCGGTGGAACCCCACTTATTGGGGTTGACATCAAAAAAAATCATGAGCAAATACACTAATTTGAGAAGTCAGATTATTTAGACTGTGCAGGGGAATCAAGGGACTCCTTCAGAAGTCCCTCTCCATCTTACAAAGAATTTAGTTCAACACATACTGCATAGACATTCCGCTTTTATAGGGTTGGATGGGGCCTCTTAATGTGCAAATAATTCCCATCAACAGAATTTTTGGGTAAAATATAAAAAACCTTACCTCTCAGATCTAAACTACTTATTATCGCCCTCAACTGGCCGTTTCAAGGAGTAAGGCGAGTTTTAAATGATCAATAGGCCAACAGCCCATATTACCTAATTTAAATGCGCATGACTTAGAACTTTTTTTTGTATGACTCACTTTGAGCCTACAGATAATTTAGAAAATCAGCATTCTGATATCAAGGGATTTCTTTCTTGATTGCACGTCTGCAACTAACATATACTTTAAAATCCCCAATTTTTACTCTTATTAAAAAGGTATTTCTCTTAAGTGTAAGTTATTTGTGAATATCTGGCTGATTTAGCACCAGAAAGCGTAAAGCTTTCTGGATTCCCAGAAAGTTGTGCTCGCTACAGGGGTCACCTGCACACCAAAAGGAAAATCGCCTAAAAATGGAGGCTTTAAAAATGAGTAACCCTTTAACTCTTCCCTTTCTAATTGAACCAAGATAGTCACCTTTAGAAAGCATTTAGTAAGCGCTTTGTCCTGTCTTAAAGAGCTTGAGCAGCGCCCATAAAATCCCCTCTTAAATACAAGTTCACCCCAGGTGAAGGGAGCATTACTTCGTTTTTGTATTTCTATGAATCTGTAATGCAAGACTCATCTGACAAGCAAAAATTAAACACATCCTTCCTTGCTTAATTCTCTTGGGGCAAGAAATTATAGTCCCCTATATGTACATTCTGCACACCTGATCAGGGGTTAAGGAGGCTCTATTGGATGAATTTGGAAAAAGTAGAGTTGAAACAGGAGAACAGGCCTTTATGAGCCTTAGCATATATGAAGGCGAACTGACCACTGACTTGTAAAGCGGTTTTACCTCACTGCGCAGAGGTTGTCAAAGTCTAACATGTTAACCCTTGATGTTGCTATTTTAGTCATGTTAACTGAGTAAACTTCTCAACCCTCTCTAGGAGTAAATATCATAACTGTGAAGCGCAACTTCAAGAACGTCTGCGACATAAAAGAGGCTTTCTTAGTTTGCTGATTTCCATACACCTGCAACAACAAAAAATGCTGAGGCGAAACCTACAGTTCTAACCTTTGAGGAGCTTTCGTCTATAGGGAAGTTGGGGGTGAGCCCATATGTGCCTATCCACCATGTGAAGCCTGCTCCTTTAGTAAGACTTAAAAAGGATATCACTCACTCTTGTAAATCTGAGAACTGTAAGGTAGTTGATACTGTACTCCCACACAAGCTTACCAAAGCTGTTGTTTCTTCCCCTCTAGCACAGCTAGCTGTTGCATGCCTTAAGGGTAACCCCTGTAACAATAAAGGGCTTGTTGGAAAGATGTATGGTCAGAAGTTAGCTACTCAATCTCATGTACCTGTCTCCCCTACCTCAATTGTGGCATTGTCAGTAGTTGAGAATGCATATGGGGATGAATCTGAGGGGGGTTACGATGATGTTGGTTAATATATTTTGGAAATACCCATGGAAGAGGAGGTCCCTGATATATTGTACGCTGAAGGAGTAGATCAGACCATCATACCTAAGGAAACGAACCTCAGTTAATTTCTGGGGTGTCCTAAAGTTATTGACACTACCAGCAATGTCAATCAGTTCTTGGCTGCTTAATTCGACCTCTTTAACAGATCCATACCATGAAACTCATTCTGTATAGATACCCTGAGACAGCTTGTAAACTAACCTCCACTTTACAGCCCAAGGAGGTCTTGGCTCTGTCTATTAACTTTATTAAACACTTACCAAGGTTTAAGTGGTCATTCAAATAGTCTGGGTAATGGCATCCTAGATACTGGCTCCCAGGTTAACGTAATCTCCTCTATGCTCATCAAAAAGATAAAGCTAGTGTCAACTTGGAGTAAAATTAAGAATTTAGAACTGTAAACTTGAACAACACCCATGCCATAAAGGCATGTGTTTTCCTTCAATTTTCATTAAGAAGCTTATCTTATTGGCCCTCGCAGTGGCCTTGGAAAACAACACCTATGTTTTTTTTAGTACTAGATGGTTAACAACAACTATGTTATTGTTAAAATTTAAGGGCTTTCACTGATTGTTAAATAATGATAGTCCTAAGTAAATAACTGCACAGGTTTGGTATGTGCACTCTTTGCATGATATGATAATAAAGGATATTCAATTGATACTGATATAAAGTTTATTATCCATAGTTTAATAGATAAACCATTCTAGTCAATTGCTTAACCTGTATTTCTTTATGATTTAATCTTGATGTAATCAGTAGGTACTTATACCCTTATCCGCCTAACTTACTCCACGCTCAGATCCCTAAGTTTACAGCCTTTCCTCTGGTCTAGTGGATTCTATAGCGAGATTCTGCCTAAGTTCAGCTTCTCTTCTAAGAATCTTTGATTCTTACTCTTTATCCTACTAAAAGGTCACCAATTAAAGCACGCAGCAATAATTTCCTGAAGATAGATAGAACTAAACCAATAATGAATTCTGCTAAATCAGACTCTTTTTTATCAAAGTAAATTATCAGGGCAATTTATAAAATGATTTCTAGCACAACCTTCATTTGACACTTCACCATGAAAAGGCAGCCATTGCTGCTAAATTTCCTTTTACCATCTCAGCAGTGATGGACTTACCCATCTGGTTAGGATTCCTTCATCAGACATCCTTGAGACATAAAATGGAATGAGTCAGAAAACTTGTCCCTAACATTTTCCAATCATTCCAGTAAACCAACCATATTTGGCTACGACCTACTTAGTTAATGGGACTTGTTACCCATTATGGAAGGTTACAAACCAATTGATCAATTTGCAAGTTACATGTGGCATCAAGCGCCTCACAACTTGCTCCTTAAATTCACTTTTAATCGTGTCAAAATTTTATATCCCAATTGGTACACCTTATAGTAAATTGTCAATCAATTTTCAGATAACCCATTCCATCAGCAACTCTGCCCGATGAGATCTTAAGAATTCACCCAGAATGATCCTCAACTGATCTGATCCTGGCAAATTACTTAAAATTTCCCAAAAAATTATTAATCTGAAATTGGGGGTCAACTGATATCCAATTCACTCGCCATAGGGATTTATCCCCTAGTGACCCATGGTAATCAAGATGGCTGGTAAGGTGGTCAAAAATCCCAGCACGTCCCCCTCTTGCCTAGATTTCCAGCAAAAATAGGATTGGGACAGGAGAATACCGCCTCAGACACCAGGTCAAATATTCCTTGGGTTCTAATGGAGCACAGTTGATCTGCACTAACGCTGCTCAGGACAACCTTCCACATGCAGTTCTCTTCCTCCTCCTCATCGCTTCTGCTCCTCAGAGCACAGTCCACATGACTCTCTGTCATACCGGGCTGATCAATTTACTTGTGATGATACTAGTTGCAGGTTTCAGTTTCACACCCGGTCAAGGCAAATGACCTTCTGTCATATTCAGGATTATTAGTCCAGAATCCTCAATTTCCTAATCTTCCTCTTTGTCCTCAACAGGAGTCACGCCATTAATGTTTCATGGCACAATTAAGAATGCTTAATTATATTTGCTCATGCTATATTCTTGTAATAACTTCTTTGCTCATATTATTATTAATTATTCTCTGAAGAGCTTGTCTCATTAATGTTAAGATCAATTTCTTCGAAATTAGAACTTAATGATACTGAAGTGCATAATGTCAACCACTATAAAAGGTCCGACATCCCCCCTCTCATCCAGCTCATATGTCAAATTTCGAATCTCAGTATCAGCAACTACTCAACAGCGTGTCTGATAAAGATGTTCAGATCTTCCAACTGATGAGTCGATCTATGTGACTAAATCTCATCTATGGTCCTCCCAGGATCATACTTCCCAGTCAATTACCCGTAGCTAGTCCTTCTTCAGAACTACTGAAAAAAGTATCCAATCTGACAAAATCAGATTAGTAATTGACTCACATGACATGTGACCAATCCTCCCTATATCATCAAAACTTAACTTCGATTTCAAAACTTTGGATATGGCTCCATTTGTAGATACTCCTACAATCATCATCAAACCTCATGAAGCAATTCCCTCCTCTCTTGATTGATCATTCCTTGCTGGATATAACTTGCTTCTGGAGATCCTTTTATGACTCGGCCAGTTTTATAAACCAGCTGTCTGTAAACTAAACTAGTCATCAGAAACTGCAAAAATTTCGAACTCCCCTATGCAGAATTGATGACCTAATTAACCAAGGCTCTGTTCATAGCTCTGAACCCCTCCAATCACAAAAATATCTTAGATTGAGATGTTGCAGCCTATGCCCTTCATTTTGCTAGTCAAGTTCTATGAGGTTGGGCAATAAAGCTTCCAGCCTCTCCCAGCTTCCATTGCTCATTCTGCATTTGCACTAAGAAGCTCATATTCATCATCTGCAGGATGCCTTCTGCTCCCTGCACGACTATCTCATTTCTGGTGCATCCCATCGGTACCTTCCCCTGATGGCTTTGATTGTGGGCATGATTTAGCAACTCCCACCTAGTATCCCTTGCTCAATGCTGCATCATATGCATAATGCTTTTGACAAAGCCTATCAGCAATTGCTCAAGACCAATCTTCCAGATCCAGTGCCATATTGGTATTACTTGGGGTTATTCACTAACTGCCTCTTTTTGTTCTGTTTTTCTCTTCCCAAGCCATGGTAATGCATTAGCAAGTAACAGTATATCTATCTCTCTTCCCCTTGTTGCATTCTCACTGGGATCAGCCTCCACTCAATATACTTGGCTTTGAGTAGGTCTAGCTCTTGCTAATGTCCAATCTTATATAGCTTTTGATGGTTTATTCACTTCTATTGCAATACATCATCCCTCTCTCAAAAGGCGGCATATGCTTAATCATCCCCAAATCAAGGTTAATCAATAGAAATTATAGAAGTATATCTTTTTTCTACATTTTTAATTAATTTTCCGCTGTATTTTTATCAATCTTTTTATTTTTTTACTGCTTTTATATATATTACATGTCCTTCACTCAGATCAGTGGTCCATCTTATCTATCCCCCAAACTGATTCCTTGGTATAATTTTACCTACCAGTTTTTTAAGGTTCAGTGGTCTTATTTTTAACACTTGACCATCTATACTAGTTCAGTGGTCTCTTTCTAGGTTTTAATCAGATCATCAAGACATAACTATCTTAATGGTTCAGTGGTGCTTTAGGAACACTCTTTTTTATATTATTTTCTTCATCACACAGCTTTAAATGTTTATCATGGACTCAATTCACAATCCTTCCATCCAAATGGGACTTGATAGAACAGGCGTCCATCACCATCTTGGTGATAATTGTGCACAAACCTGACCAAAATGCATCTATCTTGTTTCTTCTTCCAAAATCATGTCTATTTCAATTTGCATATTTTTTGCCTATTTTATATTCTGATAAGGCCCGTCAATTATTATCATCTGCCATTTTTTCCTTAATACTTTTCACAAGGTCGTATCAAATGCTTTTGATTACATCTCAATCAGATATTTGACAATCAAAATCAGGTACTGCTTGGAAGTCATTACCAATGTTGGTTCCACCAACAAATACAGAATCTGCAATAATGCATCCTTTTTTCCATATAGTATCTCAAACAGCATTTTTGCCATCCCTGTATGATAATTTATATTATATGCAAACGTCAAGGAACTAAGGTACATTCCCCATGTGGAAGTTCTCCCTATAGCCAGCTTCTTCAGCGTCATGACCAGCGTTCCATTGACCAATCTAATAGTCCACTTATCTCTGGCTGGTAAGGCGCTGACACGATTCCTTGGATCCACATTATCTCATTCAATTTTAGTATCACATAGAATTTGAAATTTGTTTTATTGTTGTTCAACAAGACTTGTGGGTATCCATGATGGTATACTAATTGATCCAGGATAAATCTTTCAGTGCTTGTAGCGTTCACTTTTTGCCAGGGCCTTTGCCTTGGCACATCTAGTTAGATGTTTAATCCAACTATGATGTATCTGACTCTTCCTATATTCATGGTTAATGGTCCCATCATGTTGATGGACACCATATACCAGGCAAATACATGAAAGACCAGTTGATATCTGGTCATGTTCTTATGAGGCTTGTGCAACAAGCGCTCAACACAACAAGACAGATAATCTGCTACTTTGAAGTTGATAGACTCCCAGTAATAGTACTGGCAAATGTGATTGGTCATCTTACTTAGGCCTCCATACCTGACAATCTTATGCGCATCTAGATTAATGGTACTTGTCTCAATTATCTTGGGAATAGTAATTATTTTACATTGAACATATTTAAAACTTGCCCATACTTGGTCTCAGTGTTTTTCATTGCTTTTCCAAAGTGCACCTTGGATTTATCAGGGCTCGTTTGAAATTTCTACTTTGACCATTCTCTGAGATAGCTCATATGCTTTCTGGTATACCACATGGACCATTGGTAACCTCAATAAACCATCCGCATTCTGATGAGAATCTCCCACTCAGTGGCCTATTGCATAATTGTAAACTGAAGCTTTTAATGTCCATTGGGCCAGTTGCTCTTTCAGTTTTCTTAAATTGCGCAGCTAAAGCAGCGAGGATTGGTCCATCACCACCCTAAATTGTGTTCCATGATTATACACCCAAAACTGTTTACATGCCTAAATTACTGTAAGGCATTCACTCTCAGTAACGGTGTGATTCCTTTCAGCTGCAATTAGTGTCCAGCTCACATACGCTACCTAACGTTCACTCCCTAGTTCATCTACTTGGCTCAGGATGGCGCCAATCGCTGTTAATCAAGCATAGGTCTCTATTTTCAATTCCCAATCAAAATTTTTGATATTTCATACTAGAATTTTTATTAAGTACCGCCATAATTCATTGGAAGAACTCTGGGCCTATTTATTAAAAAAAAACCTTCAGATCCTTCAATAATTAAAGAGGGTTGGTGATTCTCACAAAATCTTATATGATTATCTGGTAGTATATGACCATTTTAAGGAACACTTGAATATCTCAGACACTTTTCTGGTACATCCATTCTTTCTACAAAATCAATTTTTTGGGATTGTTGCTTTCCACTAAAGTTAATGGAGAATCACATATATTCTCAACTCTTTCTTGAAGAAGTGAAACTTCCTCAGCTTAATTTCAGGTTAGCTGCGGACAGTCTCTTTAAGAATTTTTCCAAGTGGTGTAAATGGTCAGCAAATGTCCTATTGGACACATTAATATCATCCAAGTACAACAGGACGCATGGCAACTTCTGGGCATTTAAAATGGCGTCCATGGCCCTCTGGAATGTCATAATCTCATTACATAGACCTTGGGGCATCCTCGTCAGTTGATACAGCCCTTATGTGGGTATGATCGCTCATTTCTCCAAGTCTTCTGTTGGCAACTCGATTTTCCAATATCCCAATATCAAATCCATTGTGGAGAAATACTTTGCTTCTCCCAATTGATCTAATGCATTGTCAATTCATGGTGGTGGATATGAATCCTTCTCCATTATCTTATTTAGCTTCCAAGAATCAATCACCACATAATTAACATCTTTCTTCTTCAAACTAAGATAGAGCTTGCCCAGAAACTTGACAATGGAACTAGAAGCCCATGGATCACTAGTTTACTGATTTCTTCTTCCACTACTTCTTCAGCCACCTTTGACTGATAAATTGGTCTCATCCTTATCAGCAAATTTTCCCTAGTGTTGACTTTGTAATGACATTTCATGCATATCAAAATCATGGTCGTCCTGGGTGAATACTTCACAATACTTGTCAAACATTCAAGCACCTCCTCCTGGTGTCTGTCCCTCAGATCAGCAAGTTGCTCTTAATTGACTAATAAATTGATACTTTTGGTCACCCCTGCCACTAATCCTATCTCATCGCAGGTCCCAAAATCGTGGAATTTCCTCAATTCAGCCATCAGGATTGGATGAAAAATGTGAATATCTGATTCTTTATAATCTCTATTGGTTTTAAACTTAAATTCGAAAGGAAAACTCAATTTCTCCTTAACCAGCATAATTATTCCAGGTTTTACCTAAGGCTCTACTATGAACTTCTTCCAGGGGCTTCTGATCTCTCCATACAGAAGCTTGAGTATCTCTAAAATTAATTTCATGTCAACTATGATCTGCGATCCAGGCCATATGGTCCTCAAATCCTTTATCCTCAACGGAATTCCCCAATTTTCCCGGATTTACATCAGCATTTCTCATTGCTTTTGGCCAAATAATTGGTAACAAATTGGGACAATGCTGTCATTATAGATCAGAATGATGAAATTATTCCTCCTGGTCAGTGGAGCTTCCATTGTTTCTTATAAAAAAATGGTAACGTCTGACCCAATATGGTCAACGTATTATCTTCAAAGTTACAATTAACTCTGTATTTCCAATAAAGTCTCCATCTAATCAGATTATTGTAGCTTTAGTTGGCCAAAACTATTGTTGGGGCAAATACCACTAAAAATCCAATTGGAGTGGCAAGGCGCTATACACCTTAAAGGAGATTGTGGTATTCAGCCTGGTTGTCCCATATCTATCTTGTGTTAAGGTCAGGCAAGATTCTCATCTTCTTCACCAGCTTGGTCAAGTCAATATTGATAGGCACTCCACTGGCAACTATCACCCGCACATGTACTTTAATAACTAATGTATTAATATACATACACTCAAAATACTGTAAAATTGTATTTACTGAGTGTTTTGTGGTTTTATGTGCTAAATTGAGGGTGCAAATAATATGCACCAATAGATTAGGAAACAATTTCTTAATCACGCTAAGGGGGATAGACATGCTTGCCTCATCTAATTTGACCTCACTCAATTCTTCCAGATTTATGTGGCCAAATTATGTCCACTAATCGTCATTAATACAGATGAGCAGCTTCCATGACTATTTCAGGGTATCCCATTTGCTCCAAGTCTAGTTACATTCTAACATCCAAATTGACAAATTGATACAGTTGATCCTTCAAGTCATCATTGACAAACAGATTAATAATGTCAATTTCTTCATGCAATATATTGGGGGGAACTGGTTTATCCACAGCCCTAGACTGTTCCTCATCTAGGCCATAAACCTTTTCCTGACTCCTAAGCGAAGTTGGCCTCTTTTGCATGAACTACATTGATCTGTTCCTTAGGCTTCTTTTATTGAACAGCAAAGTGTCATTTTCCTCTGCACTAAAAACAGCATTTATCTTTCTTATTGATCTGCTTTGAATCCTTGGGCTTATTTCCAGCATGGTTTGATTATTTGACTCCTTAGCGCTTTCAGTCCCCTTTGTAAGATTTGAATTTTGCACTGGACTCAGTATAAAACTTCTATAAGGGCATAAGATTTAGCTCCTAATATCTTCAAACGATCCACCATTTGTGAGGTGATAATCTCAGTAGTGAACATGGATTACATCACTTAATGTAAATCACAATAAATCAAAGGGACGCTTGCAATTTTGATTTGTGCAACAAAATCATCCAGTACCTCTTTTTTTAGTACTAGATGGTTATCATCCAGTACTCTTTTTTTAGTACTAGATGGTCCCAACCCAAGGTACTGCTTCATCCAGTACCTCAACGCACTCGAAAGACAACACAAACATCGGGTTTGTGTCCAATGCAGGGCCACATGCATCACTAAAGGCGACAAGTGCACTGCATACTTCTTCAAAAAAATTTTCGCACCACGCCAGAGCGTGGCCTGCACACAGGTGTGAAGATTGGATAATCCCATTGTGGACACACCGGCTGAAGTGGCAATCGGAATGCAAAGATATTACTCCAAGTTATACTGAGCTGAACCAATTCAGCTGGCCAAAATGGCGGAATTTCTCGACTGAGCTCATATCTGCACCATTTTCCAATACCCAGAAATAATGAATTTAATTACTCCAAACGAATTATGGACAGCCATTTGCGGTGCACCAAGCTGAAAATGCCCAGGACCAGATGGCATTCCATATGAGTTCTACAAAAAATATTTTAAATATATATCCCCATTGCTGCTAGCCTCACTCAACCAAAGCCTGTTGGAAATGCGCCTCCTACCAGGAGGACATGAGGCCTTTACTGTCACACTCTTCAAGAAAGGGGATAGGCTTGACTTAGCCAACTGGCGCCCCATTTCTCTAACAAACACAGACACCAAAATTTTAACCAAAATCATGGCTAACCGTTTAGGGACTGTAGCATCTGCCACCATCTCCCCAGAACAATTTGGTTTCATCCCCAGAAGGTCGATTTGGGATAACGTGCACTCAGTGGCTAATGTGTGTCAGTCCACAGCCTCTGGGGCACTTGTATTTTTGGACCAACAAAAGGCCTATGATAGCTTAAACTGGGAATACCTTAGGGCCTGCCTCCATCAATTCCGCCTACCCCCCCCCGCTTCATTAACTGGGTAATGCTGCTCACGGAATCTGCAACAATGGCAGTGCGTGGCCCAGGCTTCCTAATGGAAGTAGTCCACCCTCAAAGGGGCCTGCGACAAGGGGACCCCCTCAGCCCACTCTTATACAACTTCAGCCTTGACCCACTACTGCGAAATGTGAATTCCCACCTCACTGGGGTCCATGTGCCAGGCCAAACCCCAGTCAAGATGATGGCATTTGCAGACGATTGCATAGTGGGGGTGTCTAATAACAAAGATGCACGCGCGCTTGAAGCCCTCATCCAGGAATATTCCCGGGTAAGCAACGTGGCACTGAACGCCTCCAAAACCGAAATCATCCTCCTCGGTCAGTTTCAGAACTGCTGGGCCCCAGCAAGTAGTTCCCAACCCGGCCCATCTGCTCGCCCACGTCCACGCCTTACTAACTCAACACACACCGCCCCACTGGTGCTCCCCTTTGTGCCACGTCCTACCATAGGACTGGTACGCCATCTGGGCGTGTGGATGGAGGCAGGCGGATACGCATCAGCAGTAATGGAGTACTGTATACTGGACAACGTGACGAAGCGAATTGCCTCTCTCAGAGCCCACCCTACTACCCTCACTGGCAGGGTTGTTCTTGCCAACTCTATGCTCCTATCCAAAGTCTAGTTTGGAGCCCACGCCATCCCCTTCTCCCCAAGCTTCTTCAAATCCCTGTATGCTTTGCTGCAAGGATGGCTTTGGTCAGGCCACCCTCCACCATTACGGCTAGAGGTCATGTTTGGCCCTCATCATCAAGGTGGCATGGGCCTGCTTGACTTCAAAGCCCATGCCGCCAAGATCCTGGGTACCTGGATCGCGGCCATCACTGCTCCTACACTCCCATCCCAACACTGGTCCCGCGCGGCCCGCTCCAACTTCTCCTGAGCCTTAGGCCTCAGTAATCCATCAAACCCCCACTCCCTGATGAAATACCTCGCATCACATACATTGGCCACAGGTCCCCACGGGACTAAAACCCACTATAAACGTATCCTACTCTCCATGCAAAGCGCAGAGTGGAGAATTCGTATCAGTGGACATACAACCCAAAGAGGCCGCCCCTCTCCTCAGTTCACACAAGAGGTACAGGGGCTACCCATCCATGATGGCGTGATCCCCATTCGACCCCAAGTCCTATCCAGGGTGGACTACCTAGACATGATGGACATACCTTACACCATTGAGACTCAGAAGACTATTTGGAAATACGCACACCATCCTCTGTTGCAGCCTCAAGTCCGCTCCCATGTGTGGTGCTGCCTGAGGTGGGTGTATCGTACAGCTGAGCGCTCTAATGCTTTACACTCATCCTGTGTCGTGTGTGGCCAGTATGGAACGCTGTTTCACCGCCTGGAGAATTGCCCCACCTCTAAAGTAATATGGCGCGAAATCCAACGTCTGCTAGGCCAGGATCAAACGCATCCCTTCAGTCTGTCAAGAGATATGTTTGCTTCATCAATGGCCTCCCCCTCCCACCCTCCCTCCGTGCTCTGGTGGTTGCAATCGCCAGGTGACCATCCACACGATTGTCTTGGAAGCCATCGCTGGATCCATCCCCACCCTCCCTGAAGCTGTCCACAGATTCCGGTCTCATTTGGTGGACCACTTTCAAGCGTGGATGTTTGGATATCTCCCACCGCGTCGCTGACAGCTGGTCTCCTCCTGGTTCCCAGTCTGGTTCATCAAATCAGACCCCTTCCTCCACACGTGCTCAATAGTGGCTACGGCCCCTTCACACGTTCCCTCCCCCTCCCCATAAGTGGCGTTCCCGCTGGCAACAAGAGATAGCATCGCTTCTCTGGGGTGCCTCCCCTGGTACTATGTTTTGTCTCGTCTGAGTCATATTCGGAAGTGTCCGTCCCATGGTCAGCCTTCTCCACAATAAATTTAAAATTTAAATTTTAAAAAAAATCATCCAGTACTTTTTCTCTGACCAAAATCTGAAATTCTTGGTAGAATTAAACGGTGAAATTCACTAAGGACTTGTCCTTCTGTAATTGGATTCCAATGAATTTCTTTGTGCTTTGACATACATGCAGGACTTCCAAGTTTTTTCAACATGCCACCTTGGCCTTTGAGTATGACCAGCTGTCCCCCTCTAGATGGGGTAACACTAAGTTCTGACAATAGGTGTCCAAATAGTTATCACTGACAAAGCTTTTTGACGAGTGCCATACCCAAACATTGTCATGTCAGATGATTGAAAAATGCAGTGGCGTTATCCAAATGAATGTAAGTAATTATGGCGTATCTCTATCCCTCTGAATTTTCACTAGCTTTACTCTTGGTTTGGCAACTCTATTGACTTGAGAAGTGAATTTGGGAGTCATCTCCAAAAGGGCTGTAAATGAGTAAACATATTTCGTGGAATAGTTAACTCCCCACCTGGAGTTCTTAAGTCCTTTCTTTTGCGTCAGTCGCCATATAGAGCTTACAATCACATCTATGAATCTTCAGCTCTTTGAATTGCTTCATTAAACGCGCTATGTCTGCATTTAATTCCCTTAACTAAACACAATTCGTTTCATATTCAGTTTTCAAGAATAAAACTTCTCAAACTAGATCTCCTTCTTTTTTCTTTAATGACATTCTTTTCCCTAGCAACTCATTGCCAAAATTAGAGACATATTTGACTCCTTTCTCAATATTGGTAACTCTCTCCTCCAAGGCATCAATTCTTGATGATTGGCAGAATTCAAGGCATTCTTGTTGACAGTTTCCAACTCCATCCAGAATTTTCTTAGCTCAACCTTGTATGACATCTTGTATTAGTATATCCTACTCAACTAACCCCTTTAGTGATCATTAATTGTTAAAATTCAAGGGCTTTCACTGATTGCTAAAGACTGATAATCCGTGATTGATTAACTGCATAGGTTTAGTTTGTGCACGATTCATGTTGTCTGATAATATATAATTGCAATTGATAATAGTATGAAGACTATTATTTATAGTTGAATAAATAACCCGTTCTGGTCTATTGCAGAATTTGTATTTCTACATGAAATACTCTTGATGTCATTAATAGCGACTTATACCATTATTCACCTAAATTGATCCACGGTCAGATCCCTAAGTTTACAGCTTTCCTCTGGTCTCACAGAGTCTACAGCAATTCCTATCTAAGCTCAGATTCTCTTCTAAGGATCCTCAATCCTTACTCTTTATCCTACTAAAGAGTCCCTAACTAAAGCACCCAGCAATAACTTCCAGAAGATAAATAAAACTAAAATCAATAAGGAAGCTGCTAATTTTTTTTTATTTAAGTGAATTATTAGGGGAATTTATAGAGGGAATTCGGTGCTCAACTCTTAGTTGGCGCCTCAGCCATGAAAAGGCAGCAGTTGCCATAGAATTTTCCTTTGTCATCTCACCAAAAAATGATTTCTCATCTGTTCAGGACCCCTTCATCAGACATCCTTGAGACCTAAAACGGAAAGTGTCAGAAATAGTGTCCCTAAAGTTTTACACTTGATTTCAGTGAAGCATTCATAATTAACAAACCTTCTTATGTAATGGGACTTGGTACACATTTTGGCAGGTCAAAAACCAGCTAATGAATTCTCTAGTTGCAGGCGGCATCACTCACCTCACAATTTGCTCCTTAAATTCACAATTGGTCTGTAATAAACCCAACTGACTCAATCAGTACTTATGATAGTTAATCATTGATAAACTATTAGATGCCCCATTTCATCGGCAACTCTGTCTGAGGAGATCTTAATCATTCACCCAGATCGATCTTTGACAGATCCAATCCTGTAAAATTACCTAAAAATCCCCCTATACCTTATCACCCGAAATCAGGGCTAACTGATATTTATTTTACTCGCCATAGGGAATTATCCCCTAGCGACCCATGGTATTATAGACGGCTGGAAAGATAGGCAAATATCTCAACAGATATGCTCATAGGTATCCATTTTATTTTTTAGTATGAAGGAATTATCAACATGAAGCAAGGTTTCCTCCTATTACTTAATTAAAAAGTTTCTTATGTTCATCCAATAAAGATCCTGGAAAGAAAGAATTCTCTTGCCTGGTTGAATACCCATTTTCTGCTATTACTATGCATTGTTCCACCTCTGGGCGCAACACGAAGAAATTTCCTGATTAAGTGGATGCTAAGGACGGTATCCCCTTTCTATGCTGCAGATGAGGCCTTAATTTTGTCTGGTGAACAAAGAGTAGTTGTCAAAAAGATCGCGCGCCGAAATTCCACACCACTGCTTGTTGCAACTTGTAAACCTTGAGGGAGTTAGCCCCCTTGAGCCTTGAGTATTACCTTGAATACTAGACCCAGCCTACCAGAGGCCCATTACTATTTTGTTGGGGAACCTCACCAGCAAGGACATAGTTATAAGAAAAACCAGGAAATTTGGCAGAGGCTTATTGGTCCCATATAGGACACAGAATGTATCCACTTCATTGGCTCTATGGCAGATCCGGGCTTGCAACTGATAACATGATATGTACCTTACTCAACGTCCATATTAGGATGAGCTGACCCCAGATGAGTTGGAAAAGATCCATACTTTATTGGAAGTATATAGCGAAATATTCTCCAAATTAGACAACAACCATGGCCATATGGAGGACTGGAGCCACTACATTTATGTGGGGGATGCCCGTCTAATTTGATCAAAACCTTACATAAGTAAAGGTGGAAGTAATAGACGATTAGGACGGAGCTCAAGCAATTTAATAGATGCGGTGTTACTAGTTTTCACAAAGTACTTGGCCTTCCCCCTTTTTCTAATTTAAAAGAAGAATGGAGGTCATTGGATAGTCATGGACTACCACAAACTAAATAATCTCACAGAAAAGGATACCTATCCTATCCCCTGCATTGATTAAGCCCTGGCACAACTCTCAAAATCTAACTTCTTCTCTGCAATGGACCTGGCCATAGGCTATTGGAAAATGGACCTTTCACCCCAAGATCAGGAAAAATGTGCTCTTATTGCAGGGAGGATCTCTATCAACCCACCCAATAACCTCAAGCGTTGTGCAACGCATATGCAACCTTCCAGCGTGATATGGATCAAATCTTTCAGGATTTAAAGTTAAGTTGTGTCATCGTCTATCTTAATGACATCATAGTGCTTTAGAAACCTTTATCAAACACATTGATCACATAAAGGAGGTGTTTCAAAGCTTACGTGATTCAAATATCATGTTAAAACCCTCAAAGTGTACGTTATTCCAAAAATTATTGGAGTTCCTTGGACACTCTATTTTTCAAGAGGGAATCTAACCCATACAAGATAAGGTCGAAGCCATCTCAAAAATGCATCCCCCAAAAATTTACGGGATTATTTAGGTATTTCTAGGGATGATGATTTATTATCATCATTTCATCCTTAAGTTCGCCCAACTCAGTGAACCCCTCGTCCACCTGCTGACTAAGAACACCCTTTACAGTGAAGCGCTGAACATAAGGCCGCTTTTACACGTTGAAGCAACTGCTACAACAACGTCTTACCTTGAAGCACCCTGACTATGGGAAACCATTTATCTTGTCTATTGAAGCCTCAGACTACACCATTGGGGCCATCTTAGACCAAATGGATGAAAACGGTGTAGATCATCCTGTATCCTATTTCAGTAAGATGCTGTCAAAGGCAGAACGCAACTACAGTGTAACGTAAAAAAGAGTGCCTTGCCATTCTGTAAGTTGTGAAACAAAACCGCCCTTACCTGTAAGGAACTTTCTTCACTGTGGTTACAACCACGCTTCCATGAAATGGTTACAGAATATGAAGGATCCTAATGGGCGGTTAGCGCGCTGGACTCTAAATGTACAGAATTATGATATGAAATTAAACACTGTGCTGGAACCCATCAAATAATTATTGATGGGTTAACTTGGCTTCCAGTCCTTTACTTGGACAATAGTGAGTCGTAGAGGTTATATGACCTCTTAATGACCCCTGACTTCTGGGAGGATGAGTATGAGCCTGTCCAGAAAATGGTAGTCCGGCACTTCTGCAACACCAAAGTGGAAAGTGTGAAATTGTACAAGCAGGTGGGGAAAAGTAGATTCCTTACCTTTGGCATTCCAAACGTGTACCTATTATTCTAGAACCTCACTCCACCCTAGGTCATGGGGGAACAAAGAAATCCTATGAGTAGATTAGAGATCATATTATTGGGAAGGAATTATGGAAACTATTGTCAAAGTCTTGGATGCCTGCCTCACGTGTAAGGTTCAATCAAGTTTAAGACTAGATACCAATATCAACCAACTACCCTACAACAACCGTTCCACACCATTAGCCTAGAGGTAGTGGTCCCCTCCCTCAGACTACTTGTGGTAAATTTATTCTATTAAACATTGACCATTTACTAACGGGTTGAAGCTGAGGCTCTTCCTGCCCAAACGGCAAAAGTCCACAACTTCGTTTTTACATCATAACATATTCACTTATCATGGCTGTCCTTAATTACTATCCTGCGACAATGGTAAGAAATTGACTCCAGAGTAATCATTATACTGGCTACCTCCATGGGATCTTAACAACTTTTCTCAGCTCCATATAATTCCTCTACCAATGGGACCGTGGTTAGAGCAAATGGAACCTTGGTTTCCATCTTGCGTAAAACGTCATCATTTGATCCACTTCACTGAGATTTTTTACCCAGTGCTCTTATGGCATACCAGATTAGTTATCACTGGATCCTGAAATATCCCCATTTTATGTTTTGTATGGGTGAGAACCAGGGTACCAGCACTTTTAGCTAAGGATGTCTTTAGTGTTGAGGATTTTATAAAGCCATGAGAAGATTAGCTCACTGTATCATTCAGCTTCAATATGAGTCTATGATGAACCTAACTATAATGGCTACAAAAGAAGCACAAGCTGCCAATGAGCTTCAAGATCCCCTGCCTTCATTCCAAGTGTCTGATATAGCCTATAGTACAATAATCGCATCACACATAGAAGTGGCAAGCTTGTATCATTTCGGAGGGTCTTTTCACCATCACTTACAAGAGAGGAAACTAGACCTCTATAAAGTCCTTAGCTACAGGGATTACCATCAATTGAGTACATGGCCGCTTCCTCCAGCCCTGTTCTCCTCCCCCAACATTCTTGAGGGGGTGATGTCAGACAATTGCCATCTTAACTTTATTGAAAGACTGTCTTGGGCCAGAATCGTCCTGAAATATCAAATACCATCAGCCAATTACAATTCCACTCTTGTGATAATAATATTTTGGATGTTTTTTAATTTTTATTTTAAGGTGAGTGACCTGAGGATGATAACGCACCGATTAAGGGAATTGTAGAGATGGGAAAGGAGGATAAAACCTGGAAAACCTCCATGCGGATTTATGGTATGGCAAGAAATTTATGAACCGCCTTTGCTATTTGCTATCTCAGATCAGGGCATTGGTACGCAATGCCAACAAAGTCAAAATCGTTTCCTACACAAAGTTCATCTACCAGGATCAAACTTGGGAGGCATTGGTATAGAGTCCATAATCTACTACCGGGCTATCCTTCCCAATATTTTGGATGAAAAAATGACAATATTGGCCAAAATAACCTGGTCAAATCTCAGTGGAGCCCCGCAAATTGAGGTAACACTTTTATTAATATGACTGGGAAAAAACACTAATTTAGGCAGTCAGATTGTACCAACCATGCGGGGAATCAAGGGATCCTTCAGAGGTCCCTCCCCAAGTTTATAACGAATTTAGTTCATTTCACTCCACAGATAACTTTCCTCTTTTTTGGGTTGGAGGGGGCCTCAAAATGTTCAAATATTATCCCATTATCATGATTGGGTAAAATGTATTAAAACCTTACCTCTCAGATCTAAACTACTTATTATCTCCATCTATTGGCCGTTTCATGGAGTAAGGCGAGTTTTGAATGATCCAATAGGGCAATAGCCTATATTAACTAATTCAGATGAGTATGTCTTATAATGAATTTCTCGACTATCTCACATTGAGACTAAAGTCAACTTATATACTCTGCATTCTGATATTGAGAGTGTTCTTTCTTGATTGCTCAGCTGCAAATAGTATATACCTTTAAAGCCCAAATTTACTTTTACCAAAAAAGGTATTTCTCTTAAGTGTAACTAATTTGTGGATATAGCTAATTCAGCACTAACGAGCATAATACTTGACAGATTCCAACACTACCAGTTAAATGAAGTCTTAAGAAATATTTGGATTCTCTCGTGAGAATATATGGCTCATTCTGATTTTGGGAAATCTAAAGTATCTCTCAGAGATGGAATGGCCAGTGGCCACTGGCATAAGGTGCTGTCACTTGAGGATCAGAAGTTGTGTGCCCTGATTAGTAGACAGGGACTTTTGATTCAGCAAGAATGTTGCAAGGGCTCTGAAACGCTCTGAAACTTTTTAGAATATATGGACCGGTTTTTGGTGAGTTGACTGTTTTATTTCTAATATAGCTGGATAACATCACCATATTTAGTAAAATTTTCTTGGACACCTCAGACTCTCACAAAGAGTACTTAATAGATTATGATCTTTCAACTATAAGTTAAACGAAAAAGGTTTCATTTAGAAGAATTAATTTTAGTTCCTTTGCTACAAATCTAATACACGGTTATAGGCCACATTATGAGAAGATTCTGAGAACTAATGGCTATGGAACAATCAAACAGTATAGATGATATCCAAGCCCTATTAGGAATAGATGGATAATTGTTGCCAATTCAACACCCTTTTCTTGGACTTTACATCTCATTTGACATGCCTCTTAACAAAAAAATTTATGTATGAGTAAATCTAGAGATTTATCAGGCCTTAAATACTTAAAGTAAATTTTATAAAAGCACCAATTTAACATATTATATTCATTAAGACGCTTTATTTTCTATACGGACGCTAGTGATGGCAGGCTCAGAGAGATACTAGCCCAGTTAAATAAGGACTTACCTGACCATTCCATTGAATCTCTATTCTAAGGTCTTCATGAGGGCAATAAATAACTGTACAGTTACCATGTGAAAATGCCTCGTTTTAATAGATAATTCAACAATTTTGACCCTCCCTACATGGAATGCACTATAATGCTAGGATTAATCACATACCACTTTTCTGGCTTTGCAACATGAAGGACTCAATGGGAGGCTCGCCATATGGGCGTTAAAACTTATAGAAGCACAATAGAAATAATCCATTGATGGATAAGTGAACACCTTAATATTAATGGACAGTCTAAACTGCGTATTCTATCTTCAGGACCATGAGAGTAACCAATTATATGACCTTATAGGATTATCTGAAGTAGAATGGCAAGATAAAGTTTAGGAAGTGATGAAAGTTTCATGACTATATTCCAAAGTAGATGGTAAAATGTTATAAGTTTATAAAAAGGATCCAGATGATATGGTACCCCTACATTTGACCTAGTGATTGCACAGATTTAGTGATGGAGGCCCATAGGCACGCTGAATATGGTTTATTCCATAATCTGGCGTACCCTAAAGAAAATTTTCATCAGAATCAATGTCAAATGAAGTGCATTATGACTTATAACTTATTTTCCATGTGGGAGTTTCAACCCTCTAAATACTTTCATGTACTAACTACTCTTCTTAAGCGTCATTGCACAAAATATCAATCAAAATGATAGGACTCCTTTACTTGGCCTCAAACTGGAACACATATAATAATATAGAAAAGACTTCTTTACCATATGGCTGAGGCCGCGGAAGTAATGACAAGTATTGCATTTTCAACTTCTTGTTTTCTAAATAATAAGTTCATCACTAGGGATAGTGTCCTTATGTTCTGTTATCCATAAAAAACTAATACTCTATATAAGATTCCTGTGCAAAGATTGATGAACCTGGTAGGGGTGAAACAGCAATTCATTATGCTTTACATTCACTAATAAAATGAAGTTTTGAAGATAATAATGGGAGGGGGTGGAAGGCGAGTCAGTAAGGGCATACAGCTACCAAACTGAAGGTTGCGGGTTTGATTCCCACCCTTTGCACATCAATCGGGTGCCAGCCAAAGGAGGTATTGGCAGTTAGTAGGTCTAATAACACGAAAACCTTACCCATGATGTAACCAGAAAAATTTGAGTCCCAATCCGGAGGTGGAAAAACTTTCTTTGATGGAGTTGACCCTGTTCAGGTTTCATGTCATTTGTTTCTTTCTTTCAGTAATGCCTGTCCCCTGGTCAGCTTACCTTGGTTAAATAAAAGATAATAATAGGACCTTAAGAGTGTTTCTCCACACTCAAAATTAACTACAGGTCAAAATGGTAACACCTAATGCATTCATGCTTCTTGTTAATATATTTAAGAAGTGTTAGTGATAGGCAAGTCTTCAGAAAATGGGAGCTACGTTTGATGCGGTTTTCTTAAATTTTACCAGCTGTCAAGAAAATGGCATAAGGAGTTTAGACTGGCCTGCCTGTTAGGATGCGTAGTACCCAAAAAGCGAGCCAGAATGCCAGTGACATTGACGCTTGAAAAACGCTGTATGGTTTGGGAAGTTGTGCACAATGTCTCATCAATGTGCAGCAAGTTTGAAAAAAACCGGTAATGAACCAAACAGATAAAACCTCAGACCCTGCTGGCCTTGATGTAGGGGTTGCACTACTGGATTAACTGCTTTGTGATTTCCAATGGAAGGGGTTATTACCAAAGCAGAGGTAAGGGGTGGATCCTTACTTGAAGGTGGGATATGTCAGGCTACAGGATTCCCATATCCTGGTAGCATATAGCTTCAATAATGGGATTAATTTCCCAGAACTTTCTTGCACGAAGGATCCAAAAACTATAGTGGGAGCAATTGTGACCATCAAAACTGGTATAAACCATCCAGTTTAGGGGCTAATGGGCCACCATGTTAGCTCCATCGGGACTTCAGCAGGAAGAATTGAAGTAAAATGGAAAATTTAGGTACTAGCTGGAATTTTATTGAAAGGAAAAGTTTAATAATCAAACAACAATTTCCTCAGTGCGATGCAACTGAATAAATGGTGTTCAAATAGGGTCAGCTTGTCAAGGTAGAAATTGGGGACCTCAAATTTGACCTAATCTAGCGAATTTTTGGAGGGAGGGGGAAATGATTCTAATCTAAACCAACATCAAGGATTTGGTGGCAGTCCAAGTAGCTATCATTTCATACAAAAATTCCTGACCTCAGGCTCTACAACATTTAAATCAGTTAGAACAATGGCGTCTGGTCCAATGGGCAATGGGAGTTCCCCAGGGCAACCCCAAATAGGGAAGCCCCAATGGGTTGGAAATGTTCAGGATGGTTAACTCACCCATGCCCTGTTACTGGGGCATTCATTCGGCCAAATAGATTTCATTGAGCACCAATAACATCACGTAAAATGGGGGTTTCAAACATCGGTGATGGTACCTGATGATCATACCTGCTCATTGGGGATTGTCCCCAACAATTTTAAGGGGAGTTTGGTGTTGGCAATTGTACTGTTCAATGGCTCGATGCCATCAGCATTTTCAACTGAAAATTTGTTACTTGTGCCCTTCCAAATATATTTTCTCACCCGTTGGGCTTTGTTACCTTTGATTTTGGGCATTTTGGCTTCAATTATGAGGATTTGGCGCCAATGGTTTTTATAAAGTCCCTCCCACTCGTGGGGAAGACAGTTAACAATGATTTTGGTGCAGATTTCTCCATTTGGCGAACTATTTTTTGTGGTGGCAAGTTTGGGAACCAGGGGAGGATTCTTCAAGGAAGCGCTGTTACCCAACACTTGTCTACCACATGGGCGAGGTCGCCCTGGGTGATGAGGGGTACCTCTTCCCTCTCCAGACCCTTATTCAGAAATGGGAAAATCGCCCAATCCATGCAAAGGGGACATTCCCTAGACTTACATTACCCTTTCCTTTTTCCATAGAAGGGAAACCACTGCTTGGGAACTTCATGAGAGCTAAATTTTTGTGAGCCTTGGGAAAATTGATTTCCATTAACGTTTCAGCTTTTTGGGGGGACAGGGAGCATCAGGATGGGACATGTGAAACGCCTCAACCATTTCAATGCAGTTCGCGCAATCATGGGCCTTGAACCAGCTGTTCTCATAGGCTGGATAACCCTTCCAAGTGATGAGATACTGAAATGACCTCCAAAAAATGAAGGAATCTAAATTTCTCTCCAATTCGGCCTCCTTCACATCCTCAATTACTATTGGCTCATGGTCCACAGGGATAGTCCTTTAATGGTGACAGCTGAGATACATGGAAGACAAGATGTTGTTTCTGATGAGATAGAAACTTTAACTGGAAAGCAACATTGCCAAATCATCCTCCACCAAGTGGAGACCTAAACCCTTACTTGAAAACTTCCAGGAGAGTACCTGCATCTGCAAATGGCGCGTATCTAGCATGACATATGAACCTACCACAATACCATGGCCAGGAAGCCACTTCAAATCTTCAAAATGCTTGTAAAAACAATAGCCTTAGTGAGATCTCCCGCAATAAGGACTTAATAGACCAAATGTGCTCAGCATGATCCGCGGCATCTGGGACCTCTGGACGCAGACAAGGACCAACCGAAAATAAGGGATTATACCCCAAGATTGAGTCATAGGGGGAAACTTCATATAAGCATGAGTTCCATTATTATATGTAAATTGAGTGAGAGAGAGGTCATTAGCCCAGGTATCCTGAACGGCTGCAGCATAGCAGCGCAGGTACTATTCCAAAATTTGATTAACCCGCTTTGTTTGTCCGTCCAAATGAGGATGATATATTGTGGAATAATAGGGTGTAATTTTAAAATGGATAAAAGCTCATTCCAGAACTGCGCTGTAAACTGGGGACAATGGTCGTTAATAATCTCCTGCGGGAGACCAAACATAGAGAACACATGGCGCATGAAGTGATGAGCAGTTTCTTCTGATGAAATCTCAGAAGAGCATGGAACAAATAGGGCAACTTTTTGTAAAATGATTGACCATCACCATCACCGCAATAAACACATTAGAACAGGGAATTTTGACTATAAAATCCAAAGACACTGACATCCATGAGAACCTCCGCCTGTTTAAAAATATGAAGAAGACCATTCATTACTGATTGATCTGACTTGGCCCATGTTCAGGTAATGCAATTGAAAATCCAGGCCGGTACTTCTTTTGGTAAGCCTGCAAAATTGTAGAGTCCACTTGATTAAATCAATACATTTCTTTTACCCAGATGACCAATTGTGGTGGTGTCATGATGAACCCAAAACACTTCAGCTCTGAAAAGGGGAGGGACCCACAACCGCACCTAAAAATAAATAAGACCTCCAAAAGGAATATAGGGAATGTTTATGAGCTGGAAGGGAAAATTGTTCCAATAACTCCATTACTTTGAGAAAAGTCATTTGGGCTGCTAAATCCCATAAAATAAGAGGCGCATCAGGAGCTAAGTCTACGGAAAAGACCATGGGGGTACAATGGATAATATTTGGGGTGGTGGAAATTGCAGTGACCAGGTCTGCTTCATCTGAGTCCGTGTGGCAATGAGTAGGGTTGCGACTTAGGAAATCAGGAAATCATGTTTAATGCACCTTACACAAACTTATATTTAAAGTTGAAACTACGCAAATCCCAGTAGGTGAGAGCTTGCCTATGTGCCAACTTCTGTGGCTTACGAAAATACAGAAGGGCTAGGTGATCCATACGCACTATTAACTCATGTTGAGCGCCGTGTAACAGATATCACTAATTAGTCAAAGCCCATGCTATAGCTGCCATCTCCTTATCATAGATGGCCCAGGATTGTTCAGTAGAGGAGAATTTGTGGGAATAAATAAGTGACTGGATGTTCTAAACCATCATGTTCCTGAATCAGAACGGTCTCAACTGCAACAGATGAGGCATTGCATGCAACAATATAGAGTTTAGAGGGTTCAGCGTGTTTTAGGATGGGGGTGATAAGAACACTCTTTATAGACTCAAATGCCTGCTAGCACTTGGGTGTCCAACAAAAGGGAACAATCTTACCTGTGAGTGGGTGAAGTGGAGAGGCTAACTGGGAAAGGGTGGGGAAAATTCTTCAGGAAAATGATAACCCCAAAAAACTTCTTAATTGCTTTTGTGTTGAGGAAGTTGGCCATTCGCGGAGGGCATCCAACTTGTTGTGGGAATAATATACCCATCTTTTAAAAGAGATACCAAAAAAGTAACCTCCTCCCTATAAGACTCGTGTTTTGAAGGCTAATGAAAGTTTACCTTTTTCAAGGCAGCCTATACTGCTCTTAAGTCCTTTGCATGTTGTTCAGGAGTTGGGGAGTGAACCAAGATATTGTCTATGTACGTGACTGCGCAAGTAAAGCGGAGATCACCCAGCACAGAATCTATCATATTTAAAAGGTGGCCAGTGCATTTTTCAACCCAAAGGGCATTACTTAAAATTGAAAATACCCCTCTTTGTTCTGATATCAGTAAGCCATTCCTGTCCTTCTACCACCTGAATTTGGTTAAATGCATTAACAAGATCAAGCTTACAAAGCACACATGACTTATCAATTGGTTGACCAATAGTTTGATCCAGGGGTAAAGTTTATGTATTGTGAACTGTAAATTTATTCAGGTGACCATAGTCCACACAGGGACAAAGGGAACAATAGGCCTTCTTGGCAAAAAGATGGAAGAAGCAACTAGTAATGTCTCTTTAAACAACCACCCTTTCTTAAGCATATTGTCCAATCAAGCATAAAGATCAGCCTCCTCCACTTGTATGTGGGTACAAAGGGCAGTTAATATTCACCACCTACACTGTTGTTATAAACCTTGAATCTAATTTAGTGTGAGGGGAGAGAAAGTCCACCTTCTCAGAATTGAAGATACTTTGATAACCCATTAAAGCCTCATAAATCTGATGTAAGGCCCACATGTGATGTGAGGGAAGTGATTAACTATGGCCTTGAGTTATAGTAAGGGTATCTACTAAAGGATACTCCCCTCTATCTGATCGTTAAAAATGACAAAATATTAGATTCCAGGTGAACTATAACATGTTGTTGGTGCCATCATCCTACCCCAAAGTTATAGGAAACACCAAGTATGGTATTGTGGAGAACAGATCGAAAAAGCTAAACTGATGAACAGAAAAAGTTACTGAGCGTCAAACTAGGTACAAGGGCTGGAAGGACAATGAAGAAACCATCACTGAAGGGCCCAAATCCTGGTCAAGCTCCATATGGTGGGCTAGCTCTACACTCATAAAATTACCCACTTCTTTGGTATTCACCAAGGCCTCATTGGATACGTGGTGAGCTCCAATACTAATTGTCTTGGAAAATAAAATAGGCGAATTTTTGTTTATTGGCAGATCTGGTCATCTATGCTGTAACTGAAGAGATAGCTATTAAATCAGGGTAAGGTCAAGGTCATTTTTGTGAGAAAAGTTGGGAGGAGTAAGGGTTTGGGAACCATCTTCTTCAATATGGGCTTTTACTGACTCATTAATAGATGAATTAGGATAATTTAACTCAGGCTTGGGGATATTGGCTGACTCTGTGCCAGTTCCAATTCTGGTTCAACGTTGAGAACAGATCCACGTCGTCATTGGGTAGCACAATCATATAATTTCTCACTTGAAAGGGGGAGCATGGCGAAGTGAGGCATTGATGGAGGTTACAGCATTACACCTGTTCCAATGATCACAAAGGGATGGACCAAACTTCATAATGAGCAGAGGCAGAATCTAACGCTGAACTAAAAATTGCTTGGTGCATATATTAGAGAACTCAAGTGCGGGATGCTGTTCATGGAAGGTTGTTATTAAAGAGGCCAAGCTAGGAGCTTCGGCCATAAAGGAAAGTAATTTAAATAAACGGTCTGAACGTGACACAGGGGGTTTCAATGCTGCTGAATTTGCTGCTACAAGTGTGGTAAATCCCCCTCATGAGCAGTGGAATGCTGTGTCCTCACACCCACCTATGGGCTTCACCTTCTACTGCATCCAAAAGGACAAAACCTTGTTGTGCGTTGGATAGTGAAATGGCATTATTCAGGGAAATGACAGAACTCATTTATGCCTTGGAAAGGGCATCAAGGACTTGATTAGCAACATCTCATGAAGAGACACTCAGATTCCCTTCTTGAGCATAAGCTGAGGGAAGAGTAGTGGACCACGGGGCTCTGCTACATGGAGAAGTCTCTAAAGCATTTTTGGCGCTGCTCACAAAATTGGCGACTGACCAAACAAACAGGAGACAGACTACTGACTGCACGTTCTTTGATAAAGGGTAATTACTGCGACGCCCTACTCAAAAAGAAGGGCGTAAATGGCAGAAAATATTGGTTGGTCAGTTATGTCAGGAAAAAGGCACAAGAAATTTATACTAGCCTGCCAGTCAGGATGCATAAGTACCCAAAAAGCAAGCCAGAATGCCAGTGGCATTGCCACTTGAAAGACGTTATATGGTTTTGGGAGTTGGGCCACATTGACTCATTAATGTGCAGCGAGTGTGTAAAAACTGGGAATGAACCAAACAGATAAAGCCTCAGACCCGCTGGATTTGCTGCAGGGGTTTCACTACTAGATATACTGCTTTGGGATTTCCTATGGAAGGGACCATTGCCAAAGCAGAGAGTAAGTGCCTTTCCTTGAAGGTGGCGTATGTCAGGCTACAGGATTCCCATATCATGGTAGCAGATAGCTTCAATAATGGGATTAAATTACCAGAAATTTCTTGCATGATGGATCCATTTTTCTATGGTGGGAGCAATTGTGACCATCAAAACTGGTATAGACCATCCAGTTTAGGGGCCAATGGGCCACCAAGTTACTCCATCGGGACTTCAGCAGGAAGAATTGAAGTAAAATAAAAATATTGGGTGCTAGTGAGAATTTTATCAAAAGGAAAAGTTTAAGAATCTTCCAACAATTTCCCTAGTGTGACACAACTGACTAAATAGTGTCTAGGGTCAGCTTGTCAAAATTAGGGATCAGGGCCCTCAAATTTGACTTAATCTGGCGAATTTTGGGGGAGGAGGGGAATTATTCTAATATGAACTGACATTGAAGAAATTAGTGGCAGGCCAAGTCACTATTGGGTTGTCCGTAAACCCTTGACCTGAGGCTCTACTGCGTTTACATCAGTTAGTACAATGGCATCTGTCCTGACAGGCAATGGGAAATCACCTAGGCAACCCCACATAGGGGCAGTCCCAATGGGTTGTAAATTGTTCAGGATGACCAACTCACCCATGTCAGGTCACTGGGGTGTTTATTCAGCCAAATAGGTTTCATTGAGCACCAAGCCCAACTTTTGAAATGTGGGTAGTAAAACATTGGTAAAAGTACCTGATGGTCATACCTGATGATTGGGGATTGTCCCTGAGAATTTCAAGGGGAGTTTGGCGTTGGCTATTGTACTGCTTAATGGCTCAATGCCATCAACAATTTTGACTGAAAATTTGTTACTTGCCCACTTCCAAATATTAGTTTCTCACTCATCAGGCTTTATTTCTCATTAATTTCAGACATTTTGGCTTTGATTCTGAGGATTCAGCACCATTAGTTTTATAAATTTCCCTCCCACTCATGGCAAGATAATTACTAATGATTTTGGTGCAGATTTTCTCAATCCAGCGAACTAATTTGGTGGAGGTAAACGCAGGAACTGGGGGAGAAATCTTCAGAGGGAGCGCTGTTACCCAGCGCTCACTTACCACATGGGAGAGGTTGCTCTAGGTGACGAGGGTTACAGCCGCCCTCTTCAGACCCTTTTTATTTGGAAATAGAAAAATTGCCCAATCCACGTAAAGGGGACATTTCTCTGGACTTGCACCAGCCTCTGGTTCAAAGCAGACCAAAATAACCTAACCCCTACAACTATTAATAAGTAATATTTAGAATTTGATCAAGATGCATCTAGAAGTAGCTGAGACTTTTTTATCTATCCGTACATGAGAGTCAACATGAGAGTCAAAAAAAGAACTAGACTACCATAATTAGAATAATTAGAAGTTTTATTTTTTATTGTGTTTGAGGTAGTCAACCAGAGAAGTTTTGGTGTTATTTGTACCATATTAGCAAATGACTTGGACAAGTGAGGAGCTAGATATTTTATAAAAGTTATGGCAATCACATAGATTTAACAGTGTACATACAAGGAACCTTAGATTTTCCCCCTGGTCTCAACTTGGGTTGTGTAATGTCATGGATAAAGCTCTGAATATTCTATCTGGTAATTATATGATCTCTGGTAAGATTAATGAGGAACCAGATGAACCTGAAATGTAGCTATCAACAAGCATTATTTTATTGAGCTTTAAAAATAGTTTATCATAGTCAAAATGAATCTTATGATTAATAACAAGAATATGTAATTTGTTATAGTTTTGAGAAAGGGTCATTTAAGAGATTAATTCCTTTACTTTATGAAAAGGCCCCTATAGAAAACCCAATTTATTAACACTGATATCAGCACTAATGTTATAGCACGTCAGAGATACAAAAGCGTATCTTTTACCAAGACCATCAATAAAAATAATTTTTTTCTTAAGCTCCAAATATATATAATCTTCTTGAATCCTAAATATTCAGATAACATAAGCCTCATATATACCCCTGTCCACAATAATAAATTGAAATTCAGTCATCATAACGTCAGAGGATTCTTCAAAAAAATATTATAAAAAAAGAGTTTGTGCATGACGTTGCAAACAATACCCAAAGGAACCCCCTTTTATACCTTTGATTCTATTACTAATAATAGATAAATTACTGAAACCCCATTAAATCTTTTCACCATTTTAAGGACTCTGAGAAATGAGCATAGTACCAAAAAAGAAAAATTTTACCCTGAAAACAAAATTTGACGTGACTAAGACGCCAATGCAGCCACAAGGGCTACAGAAGCAACAATTAGTCTCAGATTAGCAGCCATGCATTTAAAAATATACAAGAGACTCACAATATAACTTGAAGAAGAATTCAATAAGGTCATAAAGAATCAGAGACTTGGACTCTTAATTATAAAACTAAGATTAGGTATAAAATCACCTTATGAGAAGAAATTGCTGTGACAACGATATGAACTTGCTTACCAGATGAGGCTCATTGGTGGTCCAAATTGTCAACTTGCCCTCCCACCTCTCCCCCAAGTGCATCCACCACAAGCTCACAGAGAACTTTACTGCTATGGCACTGACACTGTGCTGCAGTTTAAGGTTTCCAATGATGCCAACTATATTGCTGTACCTTGTACTTTTATGATAATCTGCCCTTCTGTCACAACACCCACCTTGAAATACCCCCACCCCATGATCAGATCCACCCCTGATAATTACTTCTGGACATGTGTTAAAAATAACTGCGTTATATATCCCCTGTACTTTGATATCAATTACTCAAAGAGCAAGAGCTATAAAATTTTTACAAAATCTGCATTTGCCGCTCTTCCCTCTGGCATCAGCCCCACTACTGGTTTAAATAAGTTTTGAATGGGGATAGCATTTCCCTCCCCCAACCTTAAATGCTGCGGGCGCTGCTTCTGCTGCTCGCACAACCAAAGCTCAACTACCAAAATCTTTAGAGTTGATTACAATTCGTGCACCAGTGGATTTGCTATGGTCTACTATGTATGGTCAGTCATTATCTGCTACCCTAACAAATTCAGTCTCTGGCTCAGCGCTGGCATTACAAAATCCTTTCAACACCATCAAATAGATCAGTGATGATGAAAGTGCCTAAGAGTTAAATTCTAATTTGATTGGTCATAATTCTTCATATGACCCCCCAGTTCAACTCCCCGCTGCTGTTTCCATCCTTGCAACTTATTCCCAGTTCATGGAAAATTAATCAAATAGCTGTTGAATCAGCCATCAATCAAACTAACTCCTTCCTCCGCCAAGCCCTTCATATGGCGATCCAGCCACTTTGTGAGGGTATTCCCATCCCCAACTTCCCTATAATTTCATGAGGAAGAAAAAATTGATACTGAAGAACTTGCATTTGCAACAAGTCACATGTGCATCGATGTGGCAAGATCATCACTGTTTTTTCAACTATCCTTAAACCTAGCACACAATTAAGTCATTCACTTGTGTACTCCAACTTATTACTTTTGCCAAACACCCTTTCGCCCAATATGTTAAAGAGATGTACCCTTCTGGCCTCATTGACGTAGAGAACCCTCACTTTTTTACCCTTCTACCCACACTGCTGACGCTCCAACCCTTTTTATCTACATTTGCCTGAAACATGAAGAAACTGGCATCAGACAAAAATCCCATAATCTCTACTTCCCTTCTTCTATGGATTCTTATACAATGCCATGACACCATGTCAGGATTTTTTATCTTAACATCACTTTTTGGCAGACAGAAATTAAAGATTCTTAGAGGGCCCCCCTCTTACATTAAGCATTACTAATACTATTGAAAGAGAAGAATTGATGCATTAGAAATCAATTACTACTTTTAACGCCCTGAATCACTTAAAAACAATATATTTCCATATTTTTATACAAAAAACTTCTTCCACAATATCTGCCTTTATTGTTTTATCTATTTGGCGCTAATAACAACAAATGTAGACTAAACTATTGAAGGTTTGGATCTAGTTTCGTTGATATCAGATGAAGTTGATAAGAGTTCTAGTGTTTAAAGGAAAATCCAAAGTTGAATATTGTTCCAAGGCTTCAACATGGTTGGGTATGCTTGGAATCATGAGTATAAGTCTTAGGAACCAAATAACAATAAGCTCTTAATTTCCTAGCGTTGCACCTTATAAAAAAATATAAGCTTATCAAAATTGGTTTAACTCTATTAATCAGCACCCCTGAGAAAGTGGGGCACTTTAGCAATTTTGGTGCTAACTACAAGGGTCAGTTCTATGACTGTGGCGTTACCACTCCACCATAAATTTGTGTATAGTTCTATGTTGATATCATGAGTTTACTATAGAACCTTCCAGAAAGATAGTAATCTGTAGAGTATGCACAGAATGCTTAAAATGTGAAGCAGCAAGTGGCTCATATTTATATAATTGGGCTAGGAAGAGTCAGACCACCACCAATGCAAGAAAGATTATTAATCTGCATTGACTCAGTTGAAAGATAAATTATATTTTCTAGATAGGTATAACAATGAAACATTACATAGTTTGAAAAGTATAATAATCTGTAAATCCATGACGACTCTTTGAATCACATGAAACAAGATGTGATAATATTAAATTAATGCGTCTTCCACCCCTCAGACTGTTACCTACTTTAGTAGAATGCACCACCATTACTAACACCAGCAAAGGATATGCACCCTACCTGTCAATTAAATATGAAGAAGATCCGATTTTTGTCTATGCATATAGGCTAAGTCTTCTCCTGGCGAAGGATGTTTAGCCATAATTTCTCAGTTATAAAAAAATCATGGACGGAGCCTGAAAAAATTAGAAAGCTCGCCAAGTTCAGGATGCATAAGCATAGAAGCACATGAGGTCTTGGATCCACACAATGACCACACTACACTTGGGCCAAGATTAAGTAGATTCTAATTACCAAGTTTGGAATCACAGGATGTTCAAACATGAAGCAAGAGTTACTCGCCATGATTATAAGGAAGTCTGAGTCAGTTGTGAATTATGGAATCTAGTATTACCTTGAGACACAACAGCTTTGGTAACTGTAGCCTTGGATATAGTCACCACAAAGACCATCCTGCTTATTTTAAATATATCAGATCAGCAACTCCTGATGAACATGACCTTAACCATAAAATCCTAAAAGTCCCTTAAGGCCATTAATTAGTCCTTTATTGATGTCAAAGCCACTTATAAGATGGAGTCATAAAATCATAACCATCATAGACTCCTTTTTGGAAGAATGTTTACGTTTCTCAGGGACACAAGGATAAGTTTAAGAGAAGGCTTTCCAACCAATTGAACGAAAGTACATTAATTATTCATAGTTTAAATATAACAACTGTCATAAAGAAGGGAGCTTTTGGAAAAATGTTTAAGCTTTTAAAAGAGAAGAAGGAAAACTCAAAGAGGAGGTCGCAGGATCATAAATTAGATCTCACACCATACTAACAGAATCAATAAAATTGGGCTTGGTATGCATAAGTCAGGATACTGTCCTAAAAGCACCAAGTGAAGTGATTGTTTCCGCCTACCTCAAACCTAACTAAGCGAGCTTTTATTATAAAGAGATGTCTCTCTTGCCTCAAACTTAAAGCTTACTCAGTCATTGATTGTATATTAAACGTTAGAATCAAATGAAAACTACATTCAAGGGATTGCCATTGAAGACTGTGATTCACTTAATACTGCAAGAAGTCCTGCATTCCAGAAGAGTTAAGGAAATCATCAAATAGGGAGTTCTTCCACTACCCCAGGAATGATTATTTCAAGAGTACTACAAAATTGGAAGTCACCATACACAAATTCAAAGTGTTAGCAGTTGTAAGTCTTGGGGAGTGTCCTTTGGCTCTTGATTGAGCTATCTTTCCATTCCCAAATAAGAAAACACCGAAGAGGATGGTGGTACCCCTCATCACCCAGGGAATCTCGCCCACATAGTTGACAAGCGATGGGTGACAGCCCATCCACTTTGGATCCCAGCCCCAATTCCCTCACTCACCTTGGCGGAACTTTTTCAGGAAATTAGTGAAATCTGTGCTGAAATCATTGGACTAAGTTTGGTCGGACCTAATTTTGGCAGCAATTGGGCTGATAGCCAAAATTTGAATGACTGTAAAATTATGAAGAATGAGATATTGGCCAGATCACCTGAAGGTTCCAATTTGACCCCTAAATTAGTAGAACAAATATCGGGTGCCATTAATGAGAGTTTGAAGTCCTCTGAAAGTAATTTGAGCCTTACGCCTGATGGGATAATATTGACCAAACGAATGGTTAAATGACCAAGCGTGGGTGGGTTGGCTGTCCTGAACCTGTTCCCAACCAAATGGTCCCATCCCTATATGGGATGGCCTTGGGGATTCCTGTCACTTGTCAGGCCAAACGCCATCATGCTAACCGTTGGAAACATAATTGACCCCTGGTCCAGACATTTGAGGTTGAACTGACAGAGACTCAGCCCGCCACCAAATTTTTGCGATGTCAGTTCCCAAAGAATAAACCCCCCACTATTAACCAATTCGCCGGTTAGGCCAAATTTATGGATCCTAACCACGCCTTATCACTACCCAATTGACCACTATTTTAATCAGTTGCAAGGCACTGAGAAGATTATTAGTCAATTTTCTTACTTTATTTACTAATAAAAATTTTATTAAAACCCCAAAATTTTTATCTCTTTCCTTTTGACCACATTCTATATGGCATTTCCCTGGTGATCCACCACTCCACACTCTGAATGGGCTTTACCAATTCTCTTGGTTACCATGGTCCACTCCATTGCGAATTGGACTCAACAAGTCCGAAATTTTTGGCTTTATAACCCTGTTCTCATGACCTTTTGGCAGCAATATACAGGGATCTTATGGCCCTATGTCTGACAACTACAAGAGAAAATGCGCCTCTCTGCCACCCCTGACGAAATGGTTTTAGCAACCAAGAATCTCGCAGAAGCTATTTCAGTAGTTTCATCCCCTGTTACCAGAACCCCCGGGTCTGAAGTCTATTCAGTGTGGTTTGCCGTTGGGATACTCCTAACCCTGACATTCCGCCACCATTTCGTGGTATCCTATTTCCTGACTCCATATCAAGTCGTACAGTTGGCAATGCCTCTGGCATTCTGGCTTGCTTTTTGGGTGCTCACGCATCCCAACTGGCAGGTTGGTCTAAACTTCTTCTGCCATTTACATGACATAATCAACCAACCATTACTTTCAGCCATTTCCACCTTGGTTATCAAATTGGACGCTGCAGTGGTAACCCTCTACCAGATGAACGTGCAATCTGTTTTGTGTTGTTTGTTATTTGTTGTTTGTTGTTTGTTTGGTCACTTTCCGACTTTGGGAGCAGCATCCGCTTTATTTTGGGAAATTTTTTCAAGCCACCCAAGGAGTGCAGACTGCATCTTCTCATACTTTCTCTGACCAAGGAAAAGGATCAAGTATCCCCACCCAAGAGATCGCCAATCAGGTCCTCGATGCTCTAGCTGAAGTACAAATGAGGATGTCAATTGCACTCAGTAATGATTCAGCGATATCTCATGCCCAACAAAGTCTCACATTGTTGGATGCCATAGATGGAGATTTCCGCCGTTGGGTGAGAAGTCTTTTATTTTCTTCCTACCAAAAAGAAGATCCCATTCCCCTGCTGGCTGCTGTATCAGCTGCCTTAAAACCCCATGAGTCCCAATCAAATCACTTACTCAGACTACTCCTAAACATGGCTGAAGCCCCTAGTTTGGCTTCTTTGATTCCCACCTTTCGTGAGCTAGCTTCCGCGTCAGACCTATCTACTGACATGCTTCAGGCAGTCTTTAGAGCAAGTTTGAATTCAGTTTCTGCTCACCACGTGGCCTGGTCTACCATTCAGAACTTATTGGATCAGATATGTGCCGCTGCAACTACTATCAAAGCGTTACCTCACCACGTTTCCCCATATCAGAAGGGATACTTTATGATAGGATTTCCTAACAAAGATTTAAACGATGCGCCTGACTCTAGAGTAGCTGTTGAAGTGGATCCCAACCCCTCCATAACCCCTGAGTCCAAATTGCCACTTCTGGAGTCAACTATGAATGACTCTGTTCAAGCTCAGATGGAAAAAACGATTTCTCCCACACTTGTTCTCTCAATTTTCGCCCCAGCTAAAACCCTGACCCTAGGTTTGACATACCCGCTATCTCTTCAGTCGTCCTTGAGTTGTCCAAATCTCCAAATAAACAAAATTCCGCTTATTTTCTTGTCCCTATGAAAATCAGTATCAGTTCCCATCATGCAACTTTCAAATCTCTGGTGGATACTGGAGTGGCGGGGAACTTCATGCGTGTCAAATTGGCACAACAATTAAAATTGGAAATTGATGTGGGCGCCTCAGTAATGGTGGCCTCATCTGCTTACCAATCTTCATATATCATTCACCAGCCGTTACACTTCTCAATCCACCAATATAACTTCTGCGATCCATCTAGTACTAAAAAAAATATAACTTCTGCGATCAGTTTTTGGCCATGCTGAACCTGGTATTCCTGGTGACCTTGGGTGTGGGATGGTGGCGTCAACAACATGTGAAAATTCACTTAGAGTCTAATACATTGTTGTTTACCAATGATGATTCAGAGGAGAGTTCCCTTTGATTGACACCCTCAAAAAATACAAGGAACCAGCTCTAGCACTACCTTAGTTACCTCCATGGGCATCCCAGCCGATTTCCCTGAAAGCTTGATGCAATACCGGGAAATCTTCAATATGGAAAAAGCGAACCATCTGCCAAAACATTCCAGGTATGATTGTGGATTTCAAACAACCGTGGAATTGGTGAACATCAACTGCCAGCTGTATCCTCATACAGCGGAGGAAGAGGCCACACTCAATACCTGGTTGGACGATATGTTAAAAAAAGGCTGGTTGTTCAAGGAAACCTCTCCCGTCACCTCCCCTATCATATTTACAAGAAAATGGATAGATCACTCTATCCTTGCGTAGATTACAGTCACCTGAGAAAAATATTATTTACAGATCCCTACCCAATGATCTTAGAACATACAATCAAGTCAATCAATTGCCAAATCCCGTGTTTTTTTTGAAATTGGATCTGGTGAACACTTAATAATCAGATTTGAGTGATGGAAGGTCAAGAATGGCTGACCGCAATCTAAATGAGGCGAAGCATTTTTCAATTTCACATATTGCCCTTTGGGATGAAAAATGCTCCCACTACGTTTTAATGAATGACCAAAAATGCGTTAGGGGATCTCCATTTCTCCTGCGCCATTGCTAATATCGATGATATCCTAGTCCATTCCCCAACTCCCAAACAACATGCTATCAACTTGGAAGCAGTGGTGGCTGCTTTGCATAAAGCAGGCATGTTCCTCAAAGCTTCCAAGTGCAAGTTTTAAAATGAAGAGGTTAAATTTCTTGGAAACTTGGTACCTAAAGAAGGTGTTGCCATCCCCCCCCCAACAAATTAGATGCAATCTGTGAATGGCCAACCCCAACTGCACAGAAGCAGCTCCGAAGTTTCTTGGGTACTATCATTCTCTTAAAGAAATTTTCCCCCGCACTTTCCCATTTGTCCACCCCGCTCCATCCCCTCACAGGGAAAATTGTACTGTTTTGTTGGACCCCCAAATGCCAGCAGGCGTTCAAATCAATTAAGGAAGTATTCATGTCTCCTCCCATTTTGAAACACTCCAATCCTACCAAACCATATATCATTGCATGTGATGCTTCATCAGTAGCTGTGGGCGCAGTGCTGCTTTAGGACCATGATGGACTCAAACATCTGGTCACTTATTTTTCCCAAAAATTCACCGCTATGGAGCAGTCCTGGGCCATTTATGACAAGGAACTGGCTGCTGTTTCATGGGCATTAACTCATTGGCGGTACCTGTCGCATGGTGGTCTATAAGTTAACAGTTCGCACAGATCACCAAGCTCTCTTGTATTTTCGCAAAACTCAAAAATTGGCACACTGGCAAGCCCAAACCTATCAGGACCTGTGCAGTTTTTAACTTCAGATATGAATTCATCAAAAGTGCGCTAAATGTCCTTCCTAATTTCCTAAGCTGTAGTCCCACTCACTGTCCCTCAGAACCTGAGGAAGAGGATCTCGTTGCCATGATTCCTGCCACTCAAATTCTGTCAATCGCTCCCTCAATTGTTTCCTCCACCGCATTGTCACCTGACAATCCGTTATTGGCCCAGGTGTTAGCCAGCCAAACGGCCTGCCCTGAGGGCGTGGAGTTGATTGAACACTTGACTCACTTGAGTCCCAAACACTCCCTATATTCTTTAGAAGAAGGCCTCATTTACTTTTGTTCTCGTGTTTGGGTTTCCCTCCTTCTGCCTGAACATATTCCATGCACACCATGATTCTCTCGCGGTCAGACACCCCAGTAACAAGAAATGCATCGACTTGATCAAGCAAACCTTTAATTGGGCAGGACTGACCAAAGAGGTTCCAGCTTGGATCGCCGATTGTGTTATTTGTGCTAGGGCCAAGTCAGACCTTTCTGGAAAAAATGGTCTTTTGCACCCTTTACAACAGGCGAAAGGTCCATGGACATCAGTGTCCATAGATTTCATTGTCAACCTCCCCTGCTCTAATGGTTTCAAAGCAGTAATGGTAGTGGTAGATCGCTTTACCAAATTTTCCCTATTATATATCATGTACTTCTGCAATTACATCGGAAGAAATGACTCATCTATTCATTTGACATGTGTTTTCAATGTTTTGTCTTCCCCCAGGAAATTTTTAGTGACAGGGGTACTCTGTTTACCACCCAGTTTTGGAGTGAACTCTTGTCGATCCTTAAGATAACCCCCTGTCAATCCATGGCATATCACCCCCAGTCCAACAGCCAGACCAAGCGGGTTAACCAAGTTTCTGAACAGTACCTGTGTTGTTATGCTGTAGCAGCGCAGGATACCTGGGCTGATGAACTGCCTCTTGCCCAATTTGCATACAATAATGGGACTCACGCTTCCACAGGTTTTTCACCATATGAAGCAATGTTGGGTTATAACCCATCATTCTCAGTCAGAGCATGCTTGCAACCAGAAGTGCAAGCTGCTACGGATCATGCTGCCCATATTCAATTGAATAAGCTTTAGTGTGGGAACACCTCAATAAAGCCATTGACAACTATAAGTGATTTGCAGATTAAAAGTGCCTTCCAGGTCATGACTTTATGGTGGGTTCTTATGTCATGCTCGATACTTGCTATTTGCAAATCCAAACCCCTTCCCGCAAATTCTCCAGCAAACGTTCAGGTCCCCACTTAGTGGAGGAGGTATTGGGAAATGGGGCATTCCAGTTGAAGCTTCCCGCGCATTGGAAGCAACACCCAGTTTTCCATGTATCCCAGCTGTCACCCTTTAAGGGTGTAATCCCATGGACCCAGAACCAATCATCATCAATAATGAGGAGGAAGCCGAAGTGGAGGCCATCCTGGCATCTCGGAAGTTGTGACGATCAGTTCAATATCTTGTGGCCTGAAAAGGACATTCAGCTTACAAAAACAGTTGGGTCAAGGCACGCAATTGCGCGAATTGTATGGACCTGGTTGACGCTTTCCACTCATCCCACCCCGAGGCTCCCTGCCCACTTCATAAGGCCGCAACAATTATGGCTATCAAGTTACCCAAAGTGCATAAGAACGTGGCTCTGGTGCAGTTTCCCGGTGGGGGGCTGTCCCTCTAGAAAAAGGAAAGGGTAATGTAAGTCTTGGGGAGTGTCCTTTGGCTCTTGATTGAGCTATATTTCCATTCCCAAATAAGAAAACACTGAAGAGGATGGCAGTACCCCTCATCACCCAGGGCGATCTCGTCCATGTAGTTGACAAGCGATGGGTGACAGCCCATCCACTTTGGATCCCAGCCCCAATTCCCTCACTCACCTTGGGGGAACTGTTGTGAGGAATTAGTGAAATCTGTGCTGAGATCATTGAACTGAAATTGGTCAGACCTAATTTGGGCAGCAATTGGGCTGATGGCCAAAATTTGAATGGCTGTAAAAGTATGAAGAATGATATATTGGCTGGATCTCCTGACAGTTCCAATTTGACCCCTAAATTAGTAGAACAAATATTGGGTGCCATTGATGAGAGTTCAAAGTCCTCTGATAGTAATTTGGGCGTTGCACCTAATGGGATAATATCAACTGAACAAATGGTTAAATGACCAAGTGCGGGCAGGTTGGCTGTCCTGAACCTATTCCCAACCAAATGGCCGCATCCCTATATGCGATGGCCTTGGGGATTCCCATTGCTCATCGGGCCAAACGCCATCATGCTAACCATCAGAAACGTAATTGATCCCTGGTCCAGACGTTTGAGGTTGAACTGACAGAGACTCAGCCTGCCGCTGAATTGTGCAATGTCAGTTCCCAAAGAATAAACCCCCCACTACCATCCAATTCGCTGGTTAGGCCGAATTTGTGGATCCTGACCATGCCTTATCACTACCCAATCAACCACTATTTAATCAGTTGCAAGGCACTGAGAAGATTATTAGTCAATTTTCTTACTTTATTTCCCAAATAAATATTATATTAAAACCCCAAAATTTTTATCTCCTTCCTTTTGACCACATTCTATATGGCATTTCCCTGGTGGTCCGCCGCTCCACACTCTGGGTGGGCCTTACCAATTCTCTTGGTTACCATGGTTCCCTCCATTGCCAATTGGACTCAACAAGTCCGAAATTTTTGGCTTTATAACCCTGTTCTCATGACCTTTCAGCAGCAATATACAGGGATCTTATGGCCCTATGTCCGCCAACTACAAGAGAAAATGCACCTCTCTACCACCCCTGACAAAATGGTTTTAGCAACCAAGAATCTCGCAGAAACTATCCCAGTAGTTTCTACCCCTGTTACCAGAACCCCTGGGTCTGAAGTCTATTCAGTGTGGTTTGCCGTTGGGATACTCCTAACCCTGACATTCTGCCACCATTTCATGGTATCATATTTCCCGACTCCATATCAGGTCATATGGTTGGCAACGCCTCTGGCATTCTGGCTTGCTTTTTGGGTGCTCACGCATCCCAACTGGCAGGTTGGTATAAACTTTTCTGCCGTTTTTATGACAGCAGTACTGGATACCGGAGCTTCATTAAAAACAATGTCTTCTAAGCTTATAAAGAGATTGAAATTTGCACAGATACAATTATTAAGCCAAGTTCATAGCTACCTGGTATGAGGCAACCAAAGCATTAGGAGCCTGTTCCGCATTATCCTTGCAAATTATACACATTGCCTTGTATGCTCAGGCTGGTGTACTTGGAAATGACCACATAATTTAAACATAGGAATGCATTATCTAGTTGAATCTGGAGGAATTTCAACTTTGATAAGAGTTCAGTCGTTCAACTAAACTACAGCTGTCATTTGTGTTTCAAGATAAGGAGAAGAAGGAGTAGAAGAAGCAAGTATGCTTAGTCCAAGCAGAAAATATTTATTTTCCCGTGTAATTATATCTTGAAGACAAAGTGATCAAAGCAGCTACCACCATCACTAGAAAGTCTGATTTGCCCTTGTACGCTAGCAAAATGATGGACGTTGTCAAGGTTCCAACCCAAAGAATGTTAGATTACCTCAGATGTAGGGTTAAAACCTGAACGAAAGGATTGATTAATACCCCTGTCAATGAGCTTCCTAAGTCTAACGAATCAAACACTCTCAATGTCAGAGTCCAAAACCAATCCAGATGGTCAAATATCACTGCTACAAACAAGTGACATGATGTCATAGAAAACCAGAAGCAAATCAGTATTTTGGCCTAAAAGCGCCTAATGATTGTCCCCAATAATTAATACCTTATTTCCTCTAAATATTGGCTTTAGCAAATGATCTGAATTACTTTTTTAGTACTAGATGGTCTCAACCCAAGGGAGGATTCATCGATGTATGATCTGAATTACGGTTTTTCTAAAATTTATTTTATTTGATCCTATCATTGAAAAGATTTTTAGAATAATCACCAATCAAAGAGCTTTTGCCTTAATTGTTAGTTTTCTTAATAAAAAAATCCTTGTACTAGGGGCCTTGGTTGCCCTGAACTTCACCCATATAGTTGGAGTTCCTCTCCCACATCAAGAAGACTTGTGCTCCCTGAAAGGTCACACCAAGTCCACGGTGAGCTCAACAATTGCAATGAAAATTATAACTTGGAGTCAGATACCTTCTCCTATCATGAAGATACCCGTCTCATTGAGTGTTCAGTCAATGCGCATGTAGGAAAACCTATTCCAACGCATAACTTCTTATTAACCACATCTATGGTGGTGGATCTCCCCACACCTTCCACGGAGTGTACAAGCTACAAATTTTGTACTTCGTGGAAGCCCTCCAACTCCTCCTTACTGGGTCATTTGTCTTAGTAGACAAACAATTAAAAGATGAGAACTTGCAGTACTAACCCTTATGCTGGGATTGACCGCCAGATAAACATTTGAAGGTGAACAAGTTGGATAATGTGTTTTGAGTGTTACTTGCGCCAATTTGTTCAACCCACCTTGTATCAACTGCTACAAATAACCGGATTCTATCACCTAGAATTACTTCAGCATTTACAGTTAGTGTTTACCCTGCGCTCTCAGTTCCTCCCAATTAACACAATGTCTTTCTCTTTAGCGGTGAGAATTGGAGCGCCACTTTGGATAATCCTAACTTTTTAACATTATGCAGGCATTGTTACACCATATTGACAAAGCGGTGATAAAAGATTTGTTTTTGAACCATCCCACAATATAAGCAATCTAGAAAATCGTCCTATATAAAGAGATCAGGGTTAGTGCCATCCTAGTACAAACTCAACTCTTCTACATATGAGCCCAGGTGGATGACTGCCTTCATTACCTTGTGGAGGTAGTTTACAGTAAACAAGATACCCTGAACAACGCATGTTTCTCTGGACCGCCAGGAATGCCAGGTAAGGTTAGTTCCTCTGGAAGCCCTGGACTAACAGAACCCCCAGACCACCTGGAACACCGGAGCACCTGTTTGTGCTAGAATGGCAGGCCAATTTGAGCTCCCTAGCCCCCTAGGCTTTTCTGGCTTACTACTAGTTTAGCGATCTATGAAGAGAGCTTAACTCATTAATAAGGTATATATAAAACGTCTTGATGTCTAACTAGGACGCGTAACTCAAGGAGTAAAACTCACTTGTGATGTTGTAACTCTCCATGATGAAGTTTACTTAGGCACTCACCTTGGTTGACTTGGACCTTGGATGACATATCTTCCTCAGTAAGGGTGTTAGGGTAGAAAATTCTTGCCATTAAGCAACACCAGCTGAGCTTCAGGAGACCATTAATAGTAAAAAATGAAGTTAAACAGTTGACCCGGCTCTATGCCACTAAAACGGCCCTTTGTGGCACATGAAAGAGTATATTTGGTTTGACTTTGTAACAAATAATATTATCAAATGATTGCCCTCCGTCCTCAAGAGTATTCCCATATACCGCCTCCTCCTTAGCTGAAGTGAACATCCAGTGCTTGTTTAGGTCTTCTATCTACCAACCTCTCTGGGTAAATTGTTCTAGCTCTTCTTCAAGGACAAGTATGTCCTACTGAAAAAAGTGTTTCTTCTTTGTAATGCTATAAAAGTGCAATGGAGGAAGCTACTACTACCACTAGCTCTAGCACTTAACCGATTGCCACATGCAAGTGGCGCATGATTTAATAACCCCAGTTAATGACCTGTTACACTTAGAGTGATACAAAGTTTGCTCTGTCCCGAATTTTGTTGTGATTTCACTCTAGCCGACCAAAAACTGATGTTTAAGGGGGATCAGCCTCAATTGGGGTAATCCATCAGTGAGTTCGCCCAAATGTTTTATTTTGACACCCAATATTTAGTTTGTGAGATCAACTCATTTTTGGACGACTCTACTACCGCTGCCTTAACTTCTATTAAAACCATCTCAACCTTTATCTATACCAAAGGCGGTGAAGCCAACCTAACATCTCTCCTAGATACTAAAAAAGCTTTTATGTAAATTTATTCCTATCTGTTTTTACCTAATGGGTCTTCTCGTCCTACCACAAACCTTTCCTCAAGTTTTAGTGGCAACTCATCCCAACCATGCTGTTCCCAATCTTTACTGAAAATTGCAAGCTTGCCAACCATAATGTGGACATTTGCTTCTAACTCTCCATAATATCGCAGCAAAGGTCAGTCAGCTTAGGGCAATAGGCTCCCTTTGCTGATAAGCCTGTGTGCCTCAATGTTCAAGCTCCACACTATTACTTCTGGCTTTTAATAATTAGCCACCACAGCCATAATCAGCGTACCCTATTCTATACAAGACAATAAAGACCTTAAGCTTTACTATTATTGTATTGGTCAATCAAAAAACGAATTCTTACAACCAGTTTTTACTAGTGAGAGCCTGCATAAATAACAAAAAAATTGAAAAATTGAAAACTCTTAATCCTGGCCTACATAAGAACCGCAGCTAACCTCACTTTAAGTATTTACTGACTGTCTCTTAACCGTTAATTCCACGTTTGAATCCTCAGAATTATAGGTAAAGTAGTAGTCTATAAATTTAAAATTTTGGCTATAAATGACACCAGTTCCCCACTTAACAAAATATTATCCCAACTTATACAAAAATTAAAATGGCTCCTGACTTAATCCACAAGGCTGAATATGGAACATTAGGAGCTCAGACCACATAAGTGATTGGAGTATACTCTGTCTTAGCCCTACAATTTGGGTTCTTTTGCTTACTGCCCTCATATCACTTCATAAAATAATAATTATATATTGCTCAATGGAGTTAACTACTGAGAGTGTTAACTGTATAGTTATCCATCAAGAACAACACCTCTCTCTTCTTAGATATCAGTTACCACTAGTATTCAATCTCCCATACAAAAATAAGAGCCCCAAAAAATAGTACCTGCCTCATTGAGTATCCCATCTCCCTCTTTAGAAGAGTACCAATTCTTGAGGCTTAGACAAAGTTGTCTCATGAGTCAGTGGATGCCAAGGATGGAATAACAATCTAAGCACTTATTCCCTTAGTAACCCTCCTGGTTTAAGTAGTATTGGATTCCTGAGTCAAAATCTAAATTCCTCATAATCATGTTTTAGAATTGTATGGACATCTTAATACTTTTAACAATGAAGCATTGACCTGCCCCAGGACCTTGACCTTGTTTACAAAAAATATATGTATCCTTTTTTTTGGGAAATTTAACAAATTAGGCTCTCCAAGTCTCTCATCATATAGTTGTTACTTATTTGAAGCACTGTCCATTAACATATCATAGATGTAGATAGTTCTAACACTCTAGAAGATTTAGTGATTGATCACCCATCAACCAAATTCCTACTCAAGAGTAAAATTGGGGACACCCTTCTCTTTGACCATTGCCGAGATTTAGAAGCCTTATTATAAGAATGTGAAAATGTCTTCTTCAAAAAACAAGGCTATTATGGATAATTGTCTAGAGTAAATTATCAAGTTAGATTGATAAGCATCCCCATTTAAAGCTTGAGCTTATCAAGGTTTGAAGTAGAGGAGGCTCAAGTGGCCTTTGAGTCAGACAACTATTGAAAGCTGGATACCTTTACCATATAAAAGCTCTTGGGCTTCTCATCTACTTTAAAACCCTCAAAAAAGTAGAGGACACCAAGTTATCATGAGTTATTGACAGCTATGCTCCATTACTTGAGAGTATAGTTAATCTATAAATTGTTTTCAGGACTCTCCATTTTTATTGGGGGAAGCCTCAACTAGGGGTTGCAAACTACTATGGGCGGATACCAGATTGGGCCCCCCAATAACTTAGGTTAAGTCCAATCAGAAGTATTAAATTGACCCTAATAATAATCATTAATCAATTAATTAGATATCAGCAACTAATGCTGATAATATCAAAAATCAATTGGGATGCATGAATTTCTATCCTCTTGGTACAAAAATACAATTTATGCCAAAACGGGATTCAGACCTGCATCTTGGGAGGCAATAGCGGGACACTCATCCCACTATGCCAAACCCCCTCTTATTATTAATAAGTAATTTATATATCTTGTGCTGTTGGCAAATGATGCTGATCATTTGCCTATCCTGATCTCTCCTATCTTTAATTGATTACTCTTGATATTTAATTACCCTTGATCTAAGATACTTCTCTAGTACTATAAATAGTACTAAATGTTTTCATAATAAAGTAACTTTCCTTGCAGTATTAATTACTCTTTGAAGTTCAACTGCATATTCATATTTGGATTTCAGTGCAAAACCCAACGATTATTATATTCAGCCCACAGGAACCTCTGAACCATCGCCAACTGGTTAAGTTCCAACATTAGGGACTTTATTTGGACCTCTGAACCTCCAACAAATGTTAAGTCCTAAATTATTTATATATTGGGTTTCATTGTGATATTCACATCTGTTTACAATCTTAAGTGAGCTTCAAAGGACCTAGCTCAATTTATTGTTGGATTCTATGCAAATTCTGACACTTGTATAGTTGGATCTTTACATTTAATGTTGGGATTGAAGCAATTATGGCAAAGGATCTCACCAGCATAAATTGGTAGATCATCTTATCACCCAATTATCACAAAAAATGTGTTCTTATCTCTAGTGAAGAGCTGTTCAAGCCTACCTGAATTCTGTGTGGGCTATGCAAGGTCCTTGCTACTTTCCAAAGAATTATGGACGGATTATTGAAGATTTTAAAGCGATTCTGTGTGTTAGTCTATCTTGATGACAACTGTGCTCTTGCAAACTTTCACTACCCACCTAGCTCACCTTAGAGGGTCTTCCAGAATATATCAAACATCTTTATAGATAAAGACATCCTAATGTTCCTTCTTCCAAATCGAAATAGATTATTGTGACATAAGGTAGGTCAAGAGGGGAATATTCATAAATGGATGACAAAGATATGGCCATCTCCAAAAATGTCCTCGCCTAAGTCCCATTGATATGTGCGAATTTTTCTTGTACTAGTCAGATATTATTGCCAATATAGTCCTCATTTTTCAGATGCATATGAACCCTTGGTTTACTTGTCAAAAAAGGAGAATCCTTTCCTGAGGGAAGAAGAGCATCAACAGTCCTTCAATTTACTATGGGTATCTCTGACCAGATTCCATGTTCTTATAAACCCAAAATTTGAAAACCTGTTTTACATTTTATAATGCTAGTGGTAAAGCTATAGGAGCTATATGGTTACAGTACAATGAATCTTTAGTAGGCTAGCCATTTCATATTACAGCAGAACTTTAACCAAAGCTGAACGCAACTATTTTGTGTTAGAATGAGAATTTCTGACGGTTCTAAAGGCCATCAAATACTTCCAACCTTTTTTATGAGGCCATTCATTATAATTACTGCTTATGCCTCATTAAGATGGCTCCAGCAGAAGTAACATCTTGAGGGGCATTTGGCCCAATAGGCTTTAGCCTCCTAAAATTGTGATTTCACTTTTGCCATCACCCAGTATTAATTCATCAAAACAAGGATTGTTTTATCCAAGTTACCTATCTTAGTAACTAACTGAACTCAAGTAAAATTGTCTCTATAATATCCTGAGCCAATCTCATAGGTGGAAGGATAAGTCCCTCTTGAATCAAAAAGAGATGGAGAAAAGGTTGTTAAGCACTAAAATATGAGATGATACCCTCTTCAAACTAGTATCCACTTAATGGCTACCTATATCTGACCCTCTGCACAAACAGATGGTATTTTAGAAAAACATCTGCAAGCTGGCCATGGAAGATTTGGAACCCCTATAAATGGCTAAAAACACAGTGCCATTAAGAAAGCTTGCTCCCTCAATTCAAGTGTGTATTGAAGTCTTGCCTAGTATGTAAAAGCCAAGATGACCCTACTCCTTGAACACAACATCCAGTGGTTCCTCACTGTGAACCCTTTATTACAGTAAGAAATAATGTTGTGGGCCCTATACCCTGAATAACAATGACCAACTTTTCCTAGAACTGGCCGTCATTATTAAACAAAGTGAATTGAATCCTTATTCCTTTGCTTGACCTTAATAAAAGCTACCACTTCATTTCTAAATAATTTTGTCACCACCCAACATGGGTATCCTAACATAATCTTCTCAGAAATTCTACAAGACCTTTTGGTTATGACTGGTTCAAAAATTACCCAATTTAATGGTTTCATTTAAATTTTCTCCATCCTTTACCATACTTCAACCTAAGGGATGGTAGAACGAGTGATTCTACATCAACCTCAACTCTTTAAAAATGGTCTCATCTGATCCTTTACATTGACCGCAGTACTGACCTAGTGCAGATAAAGTCTACTAAGTTCTTACCATAAGTTATAAAATTGTCTACCTTTCATATTTTTCATGAAAGGAATCCCCAATTGCCCTCTAAAGGGAAAAATACATTAAACCAAGCCTCCCCAAAGCCTCAATAGTTTTTTTATGAGAGTTTTTGCTAATGAAATCATTTGGCTCTATGATCTGGCTTTGTAGAATTTCTACGCTATTACCCCTAGAGAGACAAGTCAGTTAAGTATTAAACATGACTTACTGCGTTCTTTGTGATGGGTTCTTTGGCTTCTTTTACAATCACTAATCATGTAGAAGTGACAAAAAGTTAAGTTCCAATTGGTCCAGACCTACAAAGTCAATTTATATCTGGGAAAATAAAAATAAACATGTTGAGGTCACCCATGAAATGGTAAGTATAAAGTATTTTTGAGTATTTATGATCATTTACTTTCCTATGCCAAGAACTAGAAGAGGGCGTTTTTGGGATTACAGCCCAAGATCAAAGTTTAATCACCTCTGATTGTGAAGTTTGAGCCCAATCCAAAGGATTTTTTAGTACCCTTTTGAGGATTATCCCTGATATAAAGGAACTTAATACTCCCAATGTCAAGTCCACACACAATCCAGGAATTTAATGTTACTACCACAAACAAGTAATAAAAAGCTACAGAAACCCTGAATATAAATCAGTATAGATCTTGGCTTGAAAAGCGCCTGGCAATTTTTCTTAATGATATATACCTGATTTCACCTGTTAAGTAGTTGACTGGACCTAATATTGAGATATTTGATAGGGACATAATAATGTTAGCATGCCTAATATATTAAACACCATATTAGATATTAAAGATTATGGATCAGGAATATTTAAGCTTATGTGAAGCTAGGGATCCGCGGCCTAGCAATTCCACTTAATAATATTTGACTATGATGACATGGGCCCTAGGGCTTTTTTAATTAAGTTGGACTTAATAATAGCCAACTTGATATATTGGGCATGTAGGCTTTGTTGGTCTATGTTAAAATTAGTTTTTAATGTGAATCAGATTTTCAATTGAATTGATTACTAATTAGTGGTATGAATCGCCTTATTATGTGCTGCCAATTTCTTGAGAGGAGCATCAGTTCAGCTCGTTGCAGATGCGTCAGAAACGCTGTCTTGGGATGTTAAGAATTTGACACTGAACCTGAGGCCGTGCGAGATGCCCCTAAGTCTAAAGGACTGTAGACTCATAGATGAACGATTACGTTTTTCTCTGGCCAAGTGCCATTGAAATGAGGCTTTATGGGTAAGATGTGGCAAACAACAAACCCAAAGAATACTCTCCGAGTTGATACTAATTAGATACAATTAACTATTACCACAAGTTCATAGTTTAATCTAAAAGCTTTTTGTATTAAGTACTTTACATTGTATTAAGTCAAGATTTTACTTGGTGGTCAGAAAGATCATGCAGAGTGACATTGTCCAAGTAATGACAGAAGAATACATCCTAAAGTGTTATTAAGGAGTTAATATCTTAACTACTGTCACCGTCTGTCTATTGTTGCCATACATTAGACACTCAAAACTCCACTTTACCACAGAAGAAGAATCAGCTATCTGAAGTAGCCAAAAACTTAGACAAGTGGCGCACATGGCTAGGAACGCAGATGGTGACTTCAACGAGCAGGAAAGGAATTCTAACAAAGAAGTTACGAACCATTAATGGGCACAATAAGAATATTTTAATGACTGTGTCCCAGATTAATTAAAATTATGTATTTATTATTACCTAACCCAATGAACCCATTTCACCTGGAGAGCTGAAACGTATTGAACATCAGCATGTAAAAGGGTATCAAATGGGACTAGGGCCCACAGACAATAGTGATAATCATTTTTATTGCCAATTACAGCAAGATGTGTTGTGGATGAGATATCTAGCTCATTATCAATTTATGAAGCTCAAATCCAAAACAATTCAATTGGGATAGATAGTTTCGCCTAATACTTAATTGAATTTGTAATCCCCCTCCAGAAATTCTCAGATGACAGTTGCCCGCCTTCACGTTGCCATTACCAAGTTGGTAAACTTCTCACGAAACTCCAGCCAGGTGGGCTAAACCTTGAATGAGCTATTAGAAGCCAACTTCACTGAGGTCCATTCTAGTTTTAGAGGCAAATTACAATATAGCCACTTGGGCTAATGATCGGATAGCAGAAATAACACAAGAGCTAAATGACCTATTTTATCCCATCTTTGACAACTTCTTGGAGGAAAAAAAAGTTACCAAAGATTAGGCTAGCAATATCACTCAGACTTACATTAATGCTTTGGAGCTCATGAGGCTTAATCACAAAGACCAAGAGGCACAGTTAAACCATAACAATGAATTTTATGACTAATATCATTGACTGAGCGCCCAAATTTTCTTAGATGAAGGATATTCACACTGAAAACAACTAATGGTACACATAAATAAAAAAACAACCGCCTGAGAATGAAAATTCAAGACTCTATTGATTGTCTAAATCAACAAATTAACAACCTTAATGAGGGACCATCTAGTACTAAAAATAACCTTGATGAGGACGTTACTTCTATTAATGAATCAAACAATATTCTTTATGGAGAATTAAACCAATGCAAGAAGTCAATTAAGGTTTAGGACCAAGTGATTTTCATCTTTAAACTACAAACCATTAGCTTGAATGAAGAAATTGTGAAATTAAAGAGAAAAATCTAAATTGTGTCAATTGGAAAAGTGAGATCAATGATCAGATCTGAGATTTAGATGATGGGCGTTGCCAGTGTGCCAAGAATCACTTGACTAAAAAACTCTTCTGAATATTATGAGGATGAAGTTTTGGAAGTTGCTACTGAAATGGGTGCTGGGCCACATCGACAAATGTCTAGCAATATGGTTTCTTTGGCCAACCCCAACACCTCAACCCATGGTTCAGTGCCTCAGAGTCCTAGTACGCCTAGCTCAAGCCAACAAAAGATGTAATCATGATAACCATGGATGAGAAAATGTTAATTACAAACCAGCGAACCTGCCTGCCTTTGACAAGAATGGAAGTATAACCACATTTTCAAACGCTTTGAAATGACATTATGGGGCCAGTGACCATAACAAAATGGCCACCATTATTAACTGCTTGGATGAGTAGAGCATTGAGTTGATTATGTCTCACATTGATGAAAACCCAACTTATGCTGAAGTCTAAGAGGCTGTGCTTTGTAAGTTTGGAGGTCCAAAACGAATGTCAACTAGAAAATATAAGTTTTTGAACATCTGCTTTAAGAAAGATGAAGATATTGAAGATTTTGCAAATTGATTCTATTTAAAGCTCAAGTTCTCCTAGGTACAAAGGCTATGGTCGATTTTGACGCTAAAATTGCACAACATGCAGTACAACCTTACCAAAATTTGTCAAACACTTTATTTCCAGCTTTTGTGCAAAACCTTGCAACATATGAGTTGGTTGATTATTTGTGTAGATATTCACAAAATTATGGCCATCCTAATACTGGGTACAGATCAGGACCTGCTGCTTCTTCTGGAAAACCCTATGAAACCAATAAGAAGAATAACAGTGATCCGCCTGTGAAAACTAAGCAGACCTCAAATACAAGGGCCCCACGCCCAATGAATAAGATTATTTGCTATAACTGAAATTGTAAAGGACACTTTGCTTCCTAAAGCCATCAGTGTGATGTCAATGTAGTACTTCCAAATGACGCGCAGAAGGAGGGAAAAGAACAAACACAATAGATGTGGACACTCTATTATGCTGGAAACACCAGTTCCATCTGATTGACAATATATGTAGGCCACGGGGCCTCATTTAACAAAAATTTAATTCTATTTTAGTATTGAATCAAGATTCTACAAATGTACATGCGGTAACTCGCTCTAAGAGTAAGGTTTTCATACATAAAGCCTCTGAAGTAGTTGCTAAACCATATGTGCAACAAATACTTAAGAATATTCCAGCCAAAGGGCTGAGCAATGCAGCAGATACCCCAAGCTTGAAAGGGGTGAGTATAGCTATGCCAGTTGACACATTCATCAATGAATGTCCCAGTATTGGAAATACTCTAAAGCACACTCTTAACTCCCTGGATTCTTCCCATATTCACTTAGTAAAATCTATTGATTCTTACTACTCTGAGTGCACTTTCGTGGACATTCTGGTCAACAAGATCAATGTTGTAGCTATTGTTGATAGTGGAGCACCTGTAAACATTGTTTCCACGAAGTTGGTAAAGAAATTGAAAATTTATTTGGACATTGACCACCATTGGGAATATGGGACCGCTGGCCTCACCAGCACTAAGATTGAAGGAGCTTACAGCACCTTGCCACTGCAATTTGGAGCTTTAGTAGTATCCAGCACCTGCAATAGTGTTTCCAAATGCTAATTATGACAAATTAATTGGAACTAAAATTTTAAGGACCTATGGGATCTGATGCAATTTTTAAAAAAAACATCCTGATAATATTGTGCCAATAACTTCTGATTTAATACTCTCATGACAATACAAAGCTCACTAGCTGTTGCAAAAACTTTTTAATGTATCTTATGTCAATGGGATAATACCAGGAGGATATATTCAATGGGGAAAATGAAGCTTCCCCATGCCAGCTGCCATAATAAAATTAATTGAGGAAAACCTTTATGGGAGAATAAAAATGTGACAATAGCTCCAGGCCATCAGCAGGCTATGAGGACTGGGACCACGCTGGATATTCCAGAAGGACTATATGGGGAGGTTGTATGCCCTTGTTATTGTTCTCAAATGGAACCAGGTGTGGCGCCTGAAACACATATACCAGGGCATGGGTAAATTGATTTCCTATTAGCAAATTTGACCAGTCAAAGTATTAAGGTCAAGAAATATCAAGTATTTGTGGTCATGCATCTGTTTCCAAGGAATGAGCTAAAAGTAGCAGTCAAATTTGGCAACTTATTCGAGTTTGGTTTACAGATAAAAAGCCTTGGGGCACATACTATAATTCCTTGAGAATCGTTTACTGGATTATCAGTATAATAGAAGGATGAAGCACTAGAATTGTTTGAACAATACTCCGTAATTTTTACCAAAGATGACTAAGACTTAGGTTATGCCAAAGGAGTATAGCATTTTGTTGAGACTGGGGACTATGTGCATATTAGAATGAGCCAATCCGGCGCCCCAGGGCTAGCAACGAAGTAGTGGAGAAGTGCTAGTCAAATTGCTGAAAAGTGGAATGATTGTGCCCTCTAAAAGCCCGTGGGCCAGCCCCATTTTAATTGTAAAGAAAAAAGATGGCAGCAACCAATTTATAATTGATTATTGATGCCTCAATGCCATCACTAAAAAGGATTTATATCCATTGTCCAGAATTGATGATACTCTGGACCGTCTGGAAGGGGTGAAGTATTTTACCCAATAGACCTTATCTCAGGATATTGGCAAATTGAACTGCCTCTAGAGGAGCAGGAAAAGTCTGCGATGATTGCAGCCCAAGGTCTGTTTCAACTAACGTGCATGCCACAGGGGCTGTGTAATGCTCTAGCAACCTTTCAACGCACAATAAACACAATTTTGGGAGACCTTAAATTATCCTGCGTACTGGTGTACCTGGATGATATCAATGTCTTTTTGCAAACGTTTTCCAAACATCTGTAGCACATTGAACAAGTGTTCAAACAGATGTATAAAGCCAATCTGAAAATAAACCTTATAAAAGTTCAATTCTTTAAAAAACAATTGGAATACCTTTGGTTCATTATTAATTTCAAGGGCTTGAGGCCTCACCCTCAAAAGGTGGAGGCAATTAACAAAATGCAACCTCCAATGAGTATGAAGGATTTTCAAGTATTCTTAGGCATGGTAGGATACTATTGAAGATTTGTATAAGGGTTCACGAGGATTGCTGAGCCCCTTATTCCATTTTCTACAGGGAGGAGTTCATTTTTACTGGGAAGATGAGTGTCAACAAGCTTTTAGGCTTCAAAAACTAAAATGATAAGGCCTGTTTTCCAATATCCAGATTTCAGTAGGCCTTTTATCATACAAACCGACGCCTGGTTGCAATTGGTGGTGTGCTATCTAAGCTTGGGGATGATGGCAAGGCGCATCCATTTGCTTATTGCAGCAGGACGCTGAATAAGCATGAGCGTAATTATACGGTGATTGAGTGAGAATTCTTGGCTGTCATCTACGCTTGTAAACAATTTTGGGTTTACAATCATGGTACCAAGTTTCAAGTAGTGACAGATCACAGCTTGTTACGATGGCTCCCAATATCAAGGAGCCTGAGGGACGATTAGCCCGCTGGGACCTGAAATTAAAGGTGTACAACTATGAAATTATTCATAGAGATGGAGCGGCCCACCAAAATATAGATGGATTACCGTGACTTTCTATTGTAGCTGTCCTGAGCAGTTTGGCTGATGAGCTTCATAAAAAATGATTGCTTGAAAGTATAGAGATGAGCCACCAGAGTACAAAAGGCGATCAAAAAGGCATTAACTGACACTGAATATTGGAATGGATTTTTAAACAAGCTGAAGCGCAAGGGCAGTGTCAAATATTTTTAAACATTCAGACTGTATAATGATTATTACACAAGCCCACAAGGCTGTTGGATATGGAGGATTGACCAAAACGCTGGTACTAATTCAATTGAGTTACCATTGGGATTCAATGCATATTTATACAAGGTATACTGGATAAATGTCATTCATGCCAATTTTCAAAGCCTATGAAGCATATGTGTAATATTGTTTGATCAAACCTGAATGGGCCTGTCATACCATTTAGATTGATCTAGCTGACCCTTTGCCTTTGAGTATCCTAGATAACAAAAACATAATTGTTGCTATTGACCATCTGATGAAATGGGTGGGTGCAAAAGCAATTTGAGACATCAGGGCTCTAAGTACTGCCAAGTTCATTATGGATAATATTATTTTTAAGCACAGATGCCCCTCAGAAGATATTGACAGATAATGACATGAATTTTACTGCCCAGATGGTACAATGGTAAAATGAGTTGATGTCTATCAAATGAGTGTTGTCAATACCATACCATCCTAAAACTAAAATTATGGTAGAATGAGTGAATGGCACTCTAGTCAGCATATTACGCAAGAACGTAGCCTCAGCGCCTTCATAATTGGCTACTTTCATTTGTGCTACAATGTTTGTATACAATACCAGACACCACAGCAGCACAGCCACTCTCCGTTTTGACTTCTGTATGGTAGACAGCCCAATCTGCCTCCATTAATATATTCAGTACTCAGTTCAACTGAATCAATTAGCCCAAATAGTTTATGTTAGGCTACTAGCAAAGACCCTAATCATGTTTGTCAAAATCCAGCAAGTAACTATGCTCGCTGGTGCTATGTGCCACTGGATTTCCACAATGGAATATTAAAATAAATAACTAACTTTTAATA
>JAKSZP010008245.1:0-93455 GCA_022478985.1 Massospora cicadina
TGATTATGGACGCCCCTCTGGGGTCCACTCAAGCGGTGTTGTTTCTTACTTACCTGGTATTTTATATTGCTATTTATACACTTTCCTGGGGTACCTTTTGCACTGGCACTGCTCAAGGTGCTTGTCTTCCCATTCTTCTATTGCTAGTTCTCTAGCAATGTGGGTTTGCATCTCACATCACCTTGCTGAGAACGAGAGAGTTACAGATACTCTCTTGACACTCTGCTGGGGAAAATCATAAATAGGTACATCTACAAACAGATCAGAGGTATCAATTTTGTTGATCATGTCTGGAGGAACTGGGCAATCTGCGGATCTAGATTATTCCTCATCAAGACCATAGGGCCTTTTCCTGACTCCTCATTAGTATTGTTTTCCTGGATAAAGTTCACCTGATCCTTTGGTTTCTTAGTCCAGCACTTAGCATAGTATCCAGTATTTCCGCATCTGTTACAAGTGATGCGCGGTGCATTACTAGGCCATTTGGGCCATTGGAGGTTTTCCACATTCAATTGGGGAAATCCTTTTTTAGGCTCAGGGGTTTTTTTTGCCTAATTTGAGTTACAAAGCAATTGTTGTTTTACACTTTGATTTGGTGCATCAAAAAGGGAGGCCAATTCTTTCAGGTGCTCCACTATTTTGAGAATTAGTAATAAAATAGGTGAAATTTGACACCATGGATCGGTGTAAATCATGATAGGGTCAGAGTGCTGCCTTCATGGCAATGTGAGTGTCAAATTGCTCATGTTGTTAGCTCCTATCAGAATTTGCACTTCTTCATAGAAACGGTCAGCAAATTCTCCTAAAGTTTCTCTTTTCTGAATTGTATTCCCATGAACTTCTGCTTTTAGTTAGCCATTTGTTCAGGGCTGCCAAATTCCTTCTTAAATCGCATTTTTCTCCTCATTATATGACAAATTTTTATTAGCAAATGGGGTAATACCAAGTATAGACAAGCGGTATCTAAACAATTGATAACAGTAACAGCCTTTTGATAATAACTGTAACCAAACACGGTCATTTTAAACAATATGAAGTTAGCTTAGGGAAATATCCTGATGAAAGGGTGGCAAATTTGGAGTGTGCCAAAATTCCTCAGTTTCCACAGGCTTGGTTGCAGGACAAGAAATGCAGCAAGCCATTCTAGTGCCAGTTAGTGTTGTCAGGGGGTCATTTCCAAAATAGCAGCATACACACTTGTCATATTTTGAGTATACTGAATGCTCCCTATACTGCTTTCATCTTTGTATAGGTCCTGGTCCCCAATCTCAATTCTACATGAATATAAATATATTGATGATTTTCCAATTTTTGTTTTTGTTTCTGGAGCTTATCATGTTTCTCCCATGATAGCCATTTTTTCCCAGCCTCATATTGAAATGCTACTTTGAACAGAAGTAGATCATTCCAAACTTTGGTATATTGTTGCTCTGACTTGGTTATTTTCCCAGATAACTCATTATTATCTTGAGCGACAAGGTTGTTATATTTTCCACCTTGGTAACGTGATTCTCCATTCTGGATAAATCAGCCTGAGCCACTGACATTAAAGTGGTCTGCTTTGCACTCTCCAGTTCATTCCATAGCCTCTGAGTCTAACCCTGGATAGAAGACATGGTGGTATAAGTTTAGCAAGACTCAACTACGTCCCTTTGTGAGCACCAAGTGCAAACTTTTGGGTAGTTTACTGCATAGGTAGGGTTGTAAATTAATAAAATCATAGTTGTATGGTGACAACTAGTAGGTTGAGCCTTCACAATAAGTGGCAACAAATCCAGTCTGGTATACTGTACTTGAGAAAAACAACCAAGGACCCATATACCCTTCAATCTTCATTTTATAAGTAAATATAAAAATATAATTTCAGTTGAACTCTGTTTCTTAATAGATAATGCTAGGGGCTTTTATAGGCAGAAGGCGGACAACTTTTCAGATAATACTTTGAAAATCAACTGATTAGTCTCCCAAAAAACTTCTAACCCTTAGGATTAACTTCCAAATGATAGCGATTTCCTTTGTCTTAGTAAATCCATAGCTGTGTAAGCTTTCACAGATTGGCAACCATCCCTTTGTGTTATGAATTGTACACAAATGGTCTGGGGGACGTGTTACCTGATTAAAGTATTAACTACTACTGAAACAAGAATTAAAACGCTCAAAAAGCTTCTTAAAATGGGCCTATTTGTTCAGCGCCTTTGTTTGAACAATCCACTATGGTAATCCAACTATTTGCAATCAAGATCTCATCAGAATACTTATTTAGCGTTTTTGGGATGCTTCTTGATGAAACATTAATTGAAACCAATCATTGGATCAAATCCTTTGGTTAATTACAATTAATAATTTAGTAGGCAACCATTGCTAAACAATAGATTGCTTTTAACAACTTTAAAATTCTAATTGGAAAGAGAGATGGGAATATGGTCAACAAAATTTCCAACAAGAGTTAAAATCAAAAAGGAGAGGTTGCAGGCAACTTACAAGTCGCAGTTGAAGTTGAATAACCCCTTTATAGATGGTGGCAGCCCAAGAAATTTGCCATTTGATCAGTATGACATTAACTTAGTATTTTTACACCTGACGGTCAAAGAGACTTATAATATGAAGATAAGAAAAATTCCAAAATTGACTATAACTTTTGATACCTTCTATAACTTTATGGTGCTAAATTAATTTGCATTCAGCCCATGATGAAAGTATGACTATGTTAAGTTACTCCAAAGGTAAGAATTGAGCTGTCTATCAAGATATTACTAAAAGAAGTAACCAACCCTTTTTTTACAGCTGTACAAAACTGAAGTAAGGAGCATCAGAGGCGCGCCATCAAAAAAACCTGAAATTGAACAGCATATCACTAATCAGGTAAAGAAGCAATAACCCAAGGCAGAATTACAGCCCTCAACCCTGAAGCAGGGACTGAACAATGGGACCAGGACATCCTGGTACAGGGATAACCACTGCGAGATGTAGCAGATGGATAAGAGAATTAAGTCAAATGGATGCCGTGACTAAGGCTAAAATCAGACGCTGATTTACTAAGAGATTATAAAATGACCCTTAATATTGCTACCCTCATTCCCAAATATTCACAATTTACATTCATTTTTATCTTGATTTTATGTCTAAAATATAAAAATAATAAAATATTGCTATAATAAAAACCTTTCCACAGATCTTAGTTTATTATTTTTGTCTCACTTATACCAGTTAAAGTGATCTAATCTCTAGTAACCAGTTTGGGATTAACAGTTGAGCAGAGTACAGTAACTAGTAAGGATCTGCTCTAGAAAAACATGACTTTTGTTTGCATGATTACCTTGGAGCTGAGCTTCCAAGGGAGAGGTTAGATAGGATTCCATTGTGTACTGAGGGCCAATATAAAGAGAAGATGGCATAGGATGTACTTAAGAGCTTTGCATGGGCGCAAACAGTTTCAATAAGAAATTGATGCTACACTGAGTAGCATCAGTAAAGGATTTGTTCATTGATGATGATCATGATCATTCCAATGGTTTCTGGTGTCTAACCTGTACAGAACTGATACTTTGATAAGCAAGTCAGCCTCACAAGTTAAGCGAGCCCAGTCTGGCAAGCTGACTATATCCTAATAAAATATATATATTACATTATAAAGAATACTTTTTAAGATAAAGAGCATCTTTAAATTTATTTTATAACAGTAAACAGCTCTAAACTTTTCCAACCTCAGATAAGTCTACCTCAGATTGACACCTAATCAGTAGATAAAGTGTTTTAATTCTACATTAGCTAGATTTACTTACTAACTAGTAATTGTCCTCCTTAAATATTTAATTCAATCTAGGCTAAAGTTTAAAGTACATATAATACAGATCTTTGATAATTAAAGATCTATCTTCTTATAGAAAGCAATATTAAACCATAAAAAACTAGTTTATCTTAACAATAGTGTTAGAAAGATATTATAATATAAGATTGTAACGGGCAACGCCTTCTAATGGTTGCTCTGAAAGGTTTGTTAACTGGTCTAAAGTCATATCATCTCAAACAAGATAGGCACCAAAAATGAAATCGCATGTGTGTTGCTACTCAGGCATCTTAGGAGGTACATCACTGTCAAATTAGATTCCTACACTGAATATTTTTTTTAGTACTAGATGGTCCCTACACTGAATATTAACAGCTGGATTTCATCCCTAAGGAGCAGCAGCATATTAGTTCTACACTATTTTTTCTCTGGGGTGTCCTTCCTGACGTCCATGGCACCAGATTTCTGATTTTTCAAAAAGATGAATATAAATATTATAAAATATTTTATATTTATTAAAGTTTATTAGGGGTTCTAGAAGAAAAAGTTTTTCTAGGCACCTTTACTTGCTAGTTTATATACTGAAAGAAGAGGAGCTGGGTAATTGCGCTTGGTAAGTTCCTTTAAGGTCCACAGACAGCTTAGGACTTGGGGGCCTATTTGTGAATTTTGAGCCTCAAAATTTAAGTTGAGACCAGTTCTAGAAAGTATGACAGAATTAGGGCCATCTAACAAACTAATATGTAAATTTAGCCAAATTAATTTAACAACATTTGATTCATATCAAAAGGTTAAATATTACTAAATTTGGCATAACGTTGTTTATGCCTCAATTTAATTATAAATTTTAAAATTTTTAAACATTTTTTGTAAGGTTGGGACCCTTGAAAACCACCTGTTTAGCCTTAGTATCCACTTTAGGGGAAACTAAGGATATGTGGTGGTCAGGCTTAGCCTTGAACGTCACAAAGATGAGCTAGAGAGTGATTAATCAAAAATAGCAGTTTAAGGTAGATTTTGATTGGTTTAGAAATATATATATCTAGCATCACAGTGATCTGCATGGATAAACTAAATCACTTTTTTATTAATTTTAAACATATAAGCACTGGTTTTTATAAATCAAATTTAGCACAGCCTGTTATGTTTAGTATAGTACTTCTTTATATGTATCTATCCTAAGATGGCTTTTATATTTATAATAAGGCCTAAAGTAGTTCATGGTTTATTTAGTTTTTACTTTGATCAATATCTTGGACTTTACTCACTTGGTTTGGGTACTTGGTGTGGCCGAATTGTCATTTGGGGCTTTTGTAATATACAGATTAAACATTAAAAGTTGGCTTGATGTTGCTTAGATGTTGGAACAATCCTCAGTGAATGAATCTCTATTCTCTCAGCTTTACAGAGAGTAAATCTAAGTATAAATACTGTTAGATCCTTTGAAAAAATTATTTGGCACTATGTCACCACTTTAGTGAAAGCTTTGTATGTTGGCGTCCTATACAAGACACAGCAGAGACTAATTAAACCTCTTTCTTGTAAAGCTCAATCTCCATAAGTTGTCCTCTTTGCAAGTGTTACTTATAAGGATCCTAAGACTGGCTACTAGCAATGTTGCACTAACTGACCCATAATGCAGGAGGAGATCTTTCACTTAAACTAAATATTAGTGAAGACTAAGGACAAACTTGAGATTATTTAATAAAGACATATAATCTAATTAGAAAAGAATCTCTTTATACTTTTAGCAATATCTGAAATATGATTATAGATAGGAAAAGGTTAAAATCGATATTGTAATTCATTAATAACTTATGTTAGGAACCTCTCCATTTCTGTTTTCTTTACAAGTATCCATTTGCTTAATATTCCTAATATGGAAACTTTTATTGAAATGGATTTAACCTAACCAGAATTTATAATTTCTCCTTGTTTAATATCTGTTTCCTGATCAGGTGTGGAATTATCATTGCAAATATTTTTTTTGACTTTTTATGCTTTTGAGAGTTGAGGTTAAGCTAGTGGCGTCATTTTAAGTCTAGACTTTAGGACTCACTTATTATTTATATTTATTTCAACCCAGTTTGGTAATATCTGGTTCATTTGGTAGTGTCAAGATGTGGTTTTTACTTTGGACTGAGTGTCAATTATTCAGCCATCATTGGTGACATTGTGCTGAGTTCTGCCTATATTAGTAAGTGTTGAGAACTGTTCTTGACCAACCATATAATATTACCATTTTTAATACTTTAATATCACATGGATCTCAGCGCCGCCCTGCCTGCATCTTTCATGAAATCTAAATATTATGTTAATTGCTTTGCCACGCTTTCTGCATCTTTTGGTAGATTGTTTCCCATAAATCTTCTATCAGACATTCCACCAGTACTATTCAAGTCAGAACATAATTAAATTTAAAATTACTTTGCTGCACCACCTACGGTTTTCATTAAAGCAATTCCCATAGATCTTCCATCAGACTTTCCAACAATATTATCCAAGTCAAGATTCAGATAATAAATAAATTGCATCAAAACAATTTCTGCATTTTTTAATTTTAAATCCTATTGACCTGACATTAAATATTTTACTACCCCAACTGCCACTAATTTGTCTACAACTGCCCTTGTGCCCTGAGCCCCATTCTATTCCCAACCCTCAAAATTATTTTTTAAGAGTTTATTGACCATTCTGAAATAATTTCTTTAACTAGTTAAATTCCACTCCCACTACAAAAAAGCTGTAATTAATTATTATATTATAAAGCTTCAATCTAACAAACACCAAGACTTTGAGATAGATTCAAAAGCCTATCAGCGTTTATAAATGGGATTATCTTAGGAAGTTTAGGCATTGCAAAGGAGGCTAAAAAACTGTGTTATTCTAGATCCCAAAGTGCATACATTGTGGGGTTACACAATAAAAACGGAAATAAGCAGCTGTGACAATTAGACTACTTGGCAATGCAATTATGATATCTATAATTTATGCAGTAACTGGAATTTCATTACTATCACAACAGTTCCTAAACGCTGGCAGTACTAAGCAATACTAAAGTGAAACTGAGATATAGATCTAATAAAAACTATATGTCATCCACTTACAAGTTTTTTTTCAGTATTATTTTTCATAAAATTATACTTAATTGAATTCCCTATTTACCTATGCATATCTTGTCCTGTTGTAACCCCAAGTGCTTTAGCAGGTATAAATTATTTTATCCAACCACTGGTATACAAATCCTGATATACACTATTGCTAACTATCAATTTTTTGTAGCTGAGGGGTATAAAAGGACTTAAGACATATTAAAAAATAATTTTAGTTGTCGTGGACTATAAAAAAGGCTTGGCTTTTCCATTTCACAGCTAGTAATTTTCACTGAATTCAATTTTGACGTTTTGTTCATTATTAACAAGGTTACTTTCTAAGGCAAGAAATTACTTACTAAATCACTCATGGCTTCATCAACAACATTACCCCTCCTAAGATGATACTGGGAAGAATCTAAAGTGCCGTGAATTCACTATGTTGAATACAATGTTGGTATTGTCATCTCTAATGGAGTACTCAGCTTTTCATTTGGCCAAAGCAGTTGCTGGTCCAGTCCATATGGCTTCCAACTTGTAGCTGACTTCCTCATACATCATAGAAAAGAATATTTCAAATATATTCTATAAATCAGTAGTCTAGCTCTTCTTTAGCTCTCATCTTGACTCTTTGATATAGTACATCAATAACTAGTATCTTATAGATTTACCATATTTAAGTCATCAGTTAACGCCTGCTATTATTTTAAAGGGTAAGTCCTTGTGGTCCACGTCGATAACTGGAATTAATAGGATAGGTAATGCCACTTATCATTTAATTATTTAAATGGAGACATTTATATCACCTTGTGATGGCTGTCTATATGCAAGCAACGTGGAGGGTGACGGTTGGTCGTAATCTGACTTGTAGTTTAGTACTATAATCATGAGTATTCCTCCTAAGTTCTGTTTATGGCTTTAACACTTCTGTTGAATAATAAGGTGAAGTGGTAGTGAGCTTCTGCTTCAACAAAACATGTCATATATACTTTGTACTACATCAGAAATGAAGCTCTTGTTTTTGTGGAAAGCAGAACATGAGGGGCATTCATGCCTTATGATGTCCTGGTTTTATAGAAATCGCACCAGAAAACCTTAAAAATATATCTTCACTGCTGCAGCCTAGATCCATAAAATAAAATGGTCCATTTCTATGCCGAAAAACTTGTTTCTACTAAAGGCCATATGGAGTTGTCTAATAAACTCAAAAGATACGTTGTATAAAATTGCTTTAAGAGGGATTGATTGGTACTTAAAAAGGTCTTCTCAAGAGGTCTAAACTTGCACACAGTAACGTAGTTCCAAAGCATGATGTACATTGTCTGCCATTGACTCCTAAAGGACCGTTCTTGAAATATACTAATTGTTTCTATAATTATCCATTTAAGACATGCTTTTAAGCTTCCATTACTAAGATAATGCAATTGTCAAGTAAGATGTAAAGGTAACATCTCTTTTAAGCCATCTCCTAAAGATTTTCATTATTACGCTGAGATAATTAGGAATATTTTCTTAGGACAGTCTTTGCATCTTCAGTCTAGTCTTGCAACTTTTCTTCAGAAAATCATACCATGTTGTATAAAGATTGCTCTCATATGCATTAAAATGAATCACAGGAAATCTAGATAATCCATCTGTGTTCAGGTGTTTGCCTCCCACTCTGTGTAAGAATTTAAAATCAAAACCTTATAGTTGTGCTTCCCAATGGCAAGTCATCCGTCTGATTCCTTCATGTTTCATTTTTATTATTGGAGAGACGCATGAATTTTCACAAATATAGAGTTTAGTCCATATAAGTAAGGTCAAAAGTGCTCAAATGTTCTTATGACCGCTAAGAATTCTCTCTAAGTAACTGTGTAGATTTTCTCAGCCTTTGTAAAGACCTTTGAGCGTATTCAATGTGATAGTCAATCTCATTTTCTTTTTAACTGGGAAATTAATGCAGCAAGACCAACATCTGTAGCCTCTATATACAAGTAAAAAGTCTTTCTAAATTTGTAAATAAAAATTGATGCATATAAAATTTTTTCAACTACTCAAGGCCTGAGCTTGCTATAGGCCCCACTCAAATTTTAATTTCTTAGTAAGGAGGTAGGTCAAAGGTGCAGCTAAGTTTACAAAAACGGTATATACTACCTGTGATATCCCACCATACCTAATAAGACTAGTAAGTTATGCATGCTTATTAGTTATTCCATAAATAACTATTACTCTAATATTATCTTCTTGTGCCCTGATTTTTTGAGGGGTGATTTCATTCCCAAAGTATTCTAATTGCTTCCATATAAATGAACAATTGTTGTGTTTAAATCTCAGGTTGAATTATCATAATATTATAGACTTGGAGTAGGTTCTTGAAATAGTCTTGAAAGTTTCACTGAGAAGGGTGATATTGTCCAGGTATGTTATAACAAAAGATGTAAAAAAATCTCAAATAACCTATTCAGGGCTCTTCAGCTTATCATAGGGGCGTTGCAAAGCCCTTGTTTCATTTTCATAAGCTCAAACTAACCCTGATTATTGATCAGGACGCACTTCTCTTGATCCTTTGGTGACAACTACATCTGTTAGTAGCTACTTTATAAACTCATCGCTGATAAGTACTTGGACCTCCCAAAAATTTCAATGCATCATCTATACTGGAGAGTGGCTATATGTCTTTTTTTGCAAACTCATTCACCTGGTGATACTCCATCATGATATGGTGTGTTCTATCCCTTCTTTATGACTAGTAAAAGTGGCAATGACCATGGATTCTTAGAGGGTCGCAGTAGGCCAGCTTTGGTAAGTTAATTTAGCTCTTTAGCAAAGATCTCTTCTTCTGCGTTGGGCCTGAGGTATGGTTTGACTTAAGTCTTATAGATAATCCGCTATCTAAATGATGTTTATTTATTCATAGCCCATGTTCAGTCGGTTCTGCATTGAAAATGTCTTTAAACTTATCAGGGAGTTCATACAACTGCTTCTGCTCCTTGTCCATTGTATTGCTAAAATATAGTTCATCAAAACATCCAATGATATGCACTGATTGATGGTGTGAATCTTTATAATCTTGCTTTGGCAACAACTTGATCCTTTTCCACTCTAATTGGTTGGTTAGTTGGTGATTTCTTCAAGATGATGATCAACTCTCATGTGAACCTAAATCAATGAACCCAGGTAAGGCCTTGTTGCAGGTGAGGCCATGAGTGTACCAGCAGATCATTCGTTATTTGGCATAATGAACAGAGTTCACCCTCAAACCAGCGGAAGTGTGGGCAGCATACCCACTGGAGATGGAGATAAATTAGCACTTTTATAGTTTCAATTTAGGCAAGAAATTTACCCCATGATAAAAGTGACGTCATGAAAAATACTTTTTGCCCTGATGCTTCAGACAAATTACTTAATGAAAATAATGACGTCGCCCAAGAACACTATGAAAATTGACCCCTTTACCTTCAAGAGCTAAAATAATTTATAGCTCACCAATGACAAAACAATAATTTGGCTGAATTACTTTGATGGTAACTATTGAGGGTCTTGGGTGAATATTACCATATCTGGGCAAAAAAAAATTTGAGAATTGCTCAAAAACACAATTTGAATCCTTAGTGGACCATTACAGAAACTAGTTGTCAATAAGCATATTAAAAAAGTCTGGTAATCAAGCAACACCCAGAGAAGATGCACCGCCCACAACCAAGAGGTGGGGACAGAAGATAGGGCCCCTGTAAATTCAGGTTCAGTGGTAATTGCCATGAGAAGGAGCTCTCAGATACAGGAACTAAGCCAAATGGATGAAGAATAAAAATCAGCAATTAGACGAAATCTCAATAATGGATCTTGAAGTTCAATATCACAACCTAAATCCTCAGTTCATTTTAAGATGTTCATTCATTTTATACCTTAATTTTTAATGAAATATAAAGTGCTTCACTTTTACTTTGATAAAACCCTTTTCACATAAACTCAGTTTTATTCTTTTTATTTCACCTATAGTGGTTTAAATGAACTAATCACTAGCAACTAGTCTGCGATTAGCAATTCTACAAAATACAGTAACCAGTCTGGGATATGCTCCATTTGAACAGAACACTCTATAGCAGATACTTTAGAGCTGATCTGCTAAAGGCCTTGTTGGATTGGCTTCCATTGAGTCCTGAGGGCTAATATATAATTAACATGTCAGAGAGTGTCAACAAAAGATTTATAAGGGCTTGAATAGTTTATCAAAGAGAATGATACTACAACGGGTAGCATCAGATTAGAAGTTGCTCTATGAGGATAATTGGGATCTAAACAAAAGATTTCTGGTGCTTAAACTGCGCGGAGTAATCCCCCTGAGCAGAGAGTCAGCCTCACATGTTAAGAGATCCGAGGCCAATAATCTGACTGTCATGATCACTCAGGTCATCATCATCAGGCTCTAGTGAGGATCATAAGATTTCTCATGAGCAGTTCTATTAAGTGAATACGTAAGTATATCATGGAGAAAATTCTTCTGAGCTCATGGTGAGGGATAAGGATAGAATACGCTCAAGGACCCCATATCCTTGAATTAGAAATGTCTGATATAAGTAACCAGCTTGATTGCATCAAGGAGGCCTCAAGAAGAGCATGATTTGCACCTATGCATATTTTGAGAGGACCTTTACCTTTAATAAAACTGGAAATACAATTAAGAATCTGGAGGATCAAACCTTACTACTTAAAAAGAGAACAGAGAATCATCTGAAATTTGAACAATTATGGAGAGCACTTGGAAAAGCATGACAACATACTGTTTGTTATGGACAAGGGTATAAACTATTTGAAGGCACAACTGCATACTATACCAGAATCTTCCTCAACTCAACCAGTAATTTTATTGGAGGCACTGATGTGTTTCAATCAACAGGCTGCCACATGACTGTTCAGGATTGTCATGCAACTGAATATGATGCACGTTAACTCTGTTAAAGTAGATCCTAACTTCAAACCTTACTTTAAACCATGTATAAATCTGGAGAAGGAACAATTTATGTTTTCCTCCAGGTGTACGAGAACAGTATGGATAGTGCTAGAAATTGCTAAAAGGCTTACCACATGCAAGGATGTATGAGTATAAAGGTCAAGTGATCCTTAGCGTGAGCCTATGACCTGGACTATCTTAGACTGAAGTGAAGAGTATCCTAATTTCAGATTTTGGTAGTGAGCAAGACGTCCAAAACATGAAGCAAGATTTCCTCCTGATGAAAATAAGCAAGAGTGAGTCAGTAGCAAACTACGCCTCTCGCTATTACCTTAAGGCTCAACAATTATAGACTAGCGGAACTATGGACTTACCTACTGCGAAATTCGTTCTGAGAGCTCAATTAAGATGCATCCCAACTTAAAGATGCATATTACTCTAGTGATAAAGCGCATGACATCCCAAAAGGCTCTTAAGGAAGCTTTACTCGATGTACAAAGGATTTACAAAAAGGAACATAAGGCCATGGGAACACCCCTTGAAAAGTAGTAAGGCGTCTAAATCGTGAATGAAAAGGGCGACAAACCAAAAGAAAGAGTTCTAAACAACCACAGCTCTTTCCATTTTAAGAGTTAGACTGCAATAAATCAATTAACCTTGGCTTTTTACCAATCTTGTATGCTGCTTGTTGCTGAAAAAAGGACACATCCCATAAAAAGGATTCCCCTAACGCTGTAAACTGGGCTGATCTCCACACTAAGGGGAAGAAAATCACAAGGCTGAAGATTTAGCCAGTGCAGGACACCACGTGCTAGGGGCACCCAGCGCGGTGCCTGTGCATGCTAGATAAGAGTCCACGGCACTGACAGATCTAAATCACGTGATAAATACCTGGCGCAAGCAAAGCAGACTACCTGGATCATTTATTCTGTTGAGGAAGGAGAGAAGATGGTTATGGCTACCTTAAAGGACTTTAAAATTGGATGGTGAGGATACTTTCAAAGCTACAAAGAGCGCTGTCACTTTTAGACAATTTGATGAATCTGATACTTGAGTATTAACTAATGGAAACCATTTCAACAAGAGCGTTTGAATGTAGAAGTAATTATCCAGAAAGTGCGCGTCTTAGCAGTACTGGATATGGGGGGTCCACTCAACACCATATTATCTAAACTCATGAAGAAGCTGAACTCCATCCCAATATTGACTATAACGTGAAGTACTGAACCGCTGGACCAGACTACCCGCGCTCTAGGAGACTATTCACTGCTACCCTTATGTTTTAGGCGCATGGTCCCAATGGCACCAGCAGTGGTTTTAGACAGTAGCCACTACAACTTCTTGACTTGGACGCAGTGCATCCTGGAGTTTGGAGTAAATATTAACTCCACATAAATCACCGTGAGCATCTTGAGTTACCAACTTATACTGGTTATTAAGGATAAAGGTATCAAACCTCAGAAGCAACGGACGTGCTTGGTGGAATTGATAAATCTATATCCTCCATACACTACACCCTTACCAAGAAGAGTGTGGTTTTACCAACTACTGTAAGCATGGAAGAAGGGCTTCCACTGAGAACTAGCAAGACTATAGAGATTTATCCAGGGGATCAATGCCAGATGACTCTGTTGATGTTAATATTCCGCCGAATTAATTTTGGAAGTTCACAGTCATGAAGGAATATGCGAGCAAGAGCCTAGAGTGTTACCAAGGTTCTAAGGCACAAATTACTTTAGAGATTTGAACATCATTTTGATAGGTATCACAACGCAATTTATCCAAGTTGACAAAAGAAAAGTCGTTGCACTGGCACGCTTAACCAGTTGCCATAACATTGAATCTTTACATGCCATAGGGGATTTTGACAAGCTCAGGTTTGGGGATGTGATCTATAAAAAGCAGGAGGAGCTTGAAGAGTTGTTGGACAAGATCACCGACATCTCAGTACTGGATCCAATGACTATGGCCTCTGCAAAGGGCGAGGTCCAAAAATGGATTCCAACTCTGCTATACCATTTAAAATTAACCTTACTGCTACTTAAAAGCAGAGTACGCTGTTATCACTCAAGAGCTAAACTAACTAGGCGAATCAGGGCTAATCAGACCATCAAAGAGCCTTTATGACTCTCCTATATTGCTTGTATGCAAAAAGGATGGAAACCATCGAGTAGTCAAGGACTATGCCAATTGAACAAGATAAATAAGAAGGACTCTTACCCACTCCCACGCATTGAAGATGCTCTGAAACGCCTGGGCAACATGAAGTACTTTTCTGTGATGGATTTGGCCTACGGCTACTGGCAGATAGAGCTATTACCAGAATAACAAGAGAAGTGCACCCTAATCGGTAGTTAAGGGTTTTTTGAGCCCATAAGGATGCCACAGGGGCTCTGCAACACCCTGCCACCTTCCAGTATGCGATGGATCATATTGTTGGCAACATCAAGTTTTCCAACGTGCTGATTTATATCAACGACATCGCCATATTCAGCTGAACATTCCAGATGCATCTAAAGCACCTCTGAGAGGTCTTTACATGGCTGCAATCATCCATTCCGAACTTAGAACGGGGCAAGTGCACCATTCTCAAGAGACAGTTAAAGTTCCATGGTCATGAGATCAGCCCTAGCGGAATAAAGCCTCAAGATGAGAAGTTGAAAACTATCTTGGCTATAAAGCCAACCAAGAGCATGAGTGATATTCAAGTGTTCCTCAGAATAATGGGATATTACCACCAGTTCTTCCCCCATTTCATGGACTTGGAGGCACCTCTCACATACCTGCTCACCAAAGAAATGAAGTTCAAGTGGGGCTTAGAACAGGAGCAGGCCTTCGCGGAGTTAAAGTTAAGCTTGGTAGAGGCGCAAATATTGGCCTACCCTAATTTCAACAAAACTTTTTACCTCTATACCAACGCCAGTGATGGTGGATTTGGGCCAAACCTAACACAATTAGAGGAAAATGGGGTGAACCACCCAATCAAGTATTATTCCAAGGTGTTCAGCAAAACATGGAATTACATGGTCACTAAGATAAAGTTCCTGGCAGTGATTCAAGCGGTTAAACACTTCAGACCTTACTTGTAAGAGGTACAACTTAAGTTAGTTACGGATCACATACACTACGCTGGTAGTGGAAAATGAAGTTTAAAATGGACGTTTTGCCCGCTGGGAAGTACTACTATACTTTTATAATTTCAATATCATACATCAGGATGGAGACAACACCTAAACACTGATGGCCTATTGCACTTGCCAGTATCCAACTTACAAGGACCAGAGAGTGATCACCTCTATAACTTAATTAGGTTACCATAATAGGCCTGTCAGGATGAGATAAACGAAGTTAAGAGCGTCCTGAGAAGGTGTTCCAAAGAAACCTGGCATGTTGATGGAAACCTACAGAAGAAGGTTCATAACGAGTGGTATCCCTATATTCAGCCCAGTGGCTAAATGGAGTTAGCGATGGAGGCCATAAGCACGTGGTCCATGAAAAGAATCAAAAAAGCTAGCATACCTTAAAGAGAGATTTTATTTGGAGTGTATGTCTAAAAATGCGCCAAGCTTTAAAATTTTGCATAATGTTGGATTTTGATGGTTAACTCAAAAATAAACCCTTTGAGAAAACCATCAATACTGATAGATTACACCCATTGATGAATCCCTAGATCCTTCCCATTTTTTCTTCATAATCTGATAAATCAGATTTATCTCAAAGACCACCTTAATTGCATCTAAATGACCCAATTTTTATAGATATTAATAGATATGACTATATTGTTATGGCCGATTATGGTATCCACTTTGGTAAACGAAGTGAATTTATGGAACAAACCTGATTTCATTTTCAAACATAATGAATTTATGATTAAGAAACTCTATTTTTTATGTGTGTCAATAATCATAATCAGCACAGTAGTACTTGTACATGGATGGCCTGAATAGGGAGTACCTAGTACTATCAAGAGGCCTGCTGACGTCTCAATCAGGGGTGCATCATTATTCAAATAACATAAATTCTTTCTCCCCATTTTATTGTATTTCATCAGCTGTATGACAAAACGTAATCAGGCTGGTTGAAAGCGAATATACACTGCTGAGGCGCTAATATTACTCTTTAATCTTCCCAATTATGAGAGTAGTAGTGCAACCAATTGGGTTGAAACAATTGTAATTAAGATAATACAAGGGCCAAATCAACTTTAAGTTTTTTCAAGAACCACTGCCATAATCCATAGCATATTGGCATGGCTTTAATGAACTCAGCTAATATATGAGTATGGACAGGAGATGCCCTAGAGTTATAAAATACCGGCGCCTGGCCCTAAAGTAAAATAATCATCTTTCCATATAGTCACTTTTTTATATTAAACTTCTTACATTAATTTAATCTTCTTATCAGAAGTGTAGACAAGCATTCAGGGGAGCTTGTCATTATTACCTGAGTCTGGGGTTTCCTGAAAAGAGAGGTAAAAAATACCCATAAAAGAACATAAGAGTTATATAATATTATTTAGCTTTGTGAGCTTCTGAACAGTTAGGTAATCCCATAAAACACATAGCATAATTGAGGATATTTTGGCTGAAACTCTTCCAGACTATAGAAATAGGATTATATTTAATAAGAAATCAAATCCTTAAATTCTCACAAGTGATGCTCACTAAAAACCATGTTACACTTTTAATACGAATAATTCATCCAAATATCAGGCAGAAGCTGCCAAAAGTTATGACAAAAATGATATGGAAACAAGTGACTGAGAAATCACTGAGTGGTTCAACGCTGCTTGCCAGAATACTGATGATATTACTTCTTACTCCTTAGATCTAATCATGGCAGGAGGATAGCATGTAACTCAACAGGCCCTATTGAGTTTACCACTGATAGCGTGAAGGAGATGATGGAGACCCTATTTCATGTGTATAGGATTGGTACATTGCAGGTGGACCCATCTTTTATGCTGTTTTGATACTTAAAGGATCAGGCCTTCAAGTTAGAGATGTATATGCATTACCAAGAGTTGACCATGGCAGCTCTAGCCAGATGCCTCAACTGTACACAAGAAACCAAAGAGTTCTTGATTAGCTTTGTACAGCCTTAAATCAATCACACCCAAATTATTTTGACCTGGCAGAACCTTGAGCTTGAGGAGATATACAGAGTTTAAGAGGAGGAGCGACCTTCCTGATCAAACTTAATGGATAAGCTGAATTACAGCTTCAACAAAGTTATAAAGGCTTTTATTAATAATACAGAACAGGTCAACTATTCACACAGAAGAGTAAACACTTTGGAAGAACAACTTGATGAAAAAGTTCCAAAGATTGAAGCTGAGGTCCTCTCTTTACATGTATTAATCAGTGAGCGGGTCCATAATATTAATAAATGCTGTCAGAAACTGGAAAAATTACTCCAAGTTTTTGTCATCTTGGACCAAACGTTTGACTAAAGATGCCACTTCAGCTCAGAGAAATTATCTGAAAATGAAAACAATGCATGTTCAGCTCAATGAATATGCCCAAACTGAGTTGGTCATATTTCAAAAGAGCGTTGAAGATCTGGCTGCCATGACAGTAAGGCCAAATTATGAGGAGGATTTTGCATAAATTCATGAAGTATTCTCGAAACTCCAGCCAACAATTTCGTCCATGCAAGCCGATAATGTCAAACTTGCTAAGGAAAAAAGATCTCCAAACCCAGATATCAGAAATGAATGACGTGTTTCTGATCTGACCAAAGATTAAGGCATATACTGGCTTCTCAAATTACCTTCATAAAAGAACGTGAGAATCTTAAAAAGGAAGTCAATGCCTTAAAGGAGAAAAGTTGCAACTATTTGACCAGTCCTCAAGGGGGTTAGAGCAGTAAAAACTCCAAGTATTCAGGCAGAAAACAACTGGTAAATTACATAAGGCCCAAATTCAGGAGTCTGATTCAAGCAGTTCATAACAATCCATGAAGCAGAACTTTAGGGTTAAGACAGATGCTGAAACGGATTTTAGATGATTGTTCAATGCCCAAAATTTTTGCTTCCATCCCAACTCCAGATGACACTTGTTGCAAACGTGGACCAATTCTTGCAAAATATTCCTTAAGATGTTCTAATCTAGATGAAGCATAACCCCTCTGGTCAATCCTGGGCATGCTGACTTTAAGCCCTTGAATTAACTAAGATTTGACAAAGAAGGAAATGTACATTTGTTCCAGAAAATATCTGAAAAAGCTATGCTAGGAGGATCTGACTATGTGAAGTCTACAGCTCTTATTAATTGCCTGGACTCGCATAAGGTTGATCTTATTATACCCTATCTGGGTGACGACTGGTCCTATTTGGACGCGAAAAGTGCAGTAATAAGACAATTCAGAGGTCCAGATAAACTATCAGCCCAAAAGGCAGATCTACTCAATATCAATTTTAGAGAAATGAGTCCTTAAGAGACTTTGTGGATAAATTATTCCATGAGGCTCAGGTCCTACTTGGTGCTAATGCTATATATAAATTTGATGCAAAGATTGCCATGCAGCATGCTGTCAACCTTACCGTGACTTGCAGCGTGTCATGATTCTGGCCTTTAATTGACTCATGGGATCATTAAAACTCACGGATTATTTGAGTAGTGCACAAGCAGCTTTGACGCCCTTAATCAGCCCTAAAGAGCAATTGTAATTCCGATTTTCAGGGATAAAGAATACAAATTAGAATGAACAGGAAAAAACAATTAGTCCATAAACCAGAAAAATGATCAGCAAACAGGGCCGATTACCTGTCATAGTTGTGGCCAAAATGGACATTTTGCTAGCCAGTGCTACAGACGGCAGATAAAAAACTGATGTTGATGTGGCCTTAAAGGTTAACAATGAAGAAAAGGCGGGAAAAGAGCAGGTAGAGTAGAGGCAGAATGCTCTAACTCCACCAATGAACTAACAAACATATCTCCTGATCCTGGAAGACTTTCTGTGCTAGATCAATTGACAAAGATTCCTTGCATCGTATTATGGCTGACGATGAAGATATGGTCACAATCAGATCCCAGAAAGGCCAAAATCCAAGCGAAGCTTCAGAAGAAGCCCGAATAGAGGTGGCTAAACCCTACGCTAAGAAAATTAGGGGCCACGGCCTTGATCCTCATACTAACCGCTCCTGTGATCTGCCCTCTTTAAAGGATGTGAAGGTTGCAATCCCAATGCGACTCTGGTGGAAAGCTTCCCTGAAATACGATCTTGCCTCAAATCACACTTGGAATCAGGCAAATTTGAATCTATTCAACTAATAAACACTTAAGAAACATACTCTGAGTGTACTTAAGCTGATATTGCTGTCAATAAGGTCCATGTTTGGGTCATTATTGACAGTGGCTCTCCTTTAAATATTGTCAGCATTGAGTTTTTAATGAAGTTGGAAATAGCTCCAGATGTTGCCCACAATCAGTAATATGGCACTGTGGGAAAACGTACCACTAGAGCACTTGGAACATATAGTGCCTTATCTATAAGGTTTGGATAAATTTTAGTATCTGCTCCGGCTATAGTTCTACCTAATCAAAACTATGAGGTCTTTATTGGTACTGATTTTATGAGAAGACTTGAGTGGTTACTAGTCATAAGGATGATACCTAAACTATTCTGAGCCAAACCATCCCGATTTAAATTACAAAAAACGCAAAATCAGGACTAAAAAAACCTAATAAGGTTATTGATTTAGCCTATCAGGATAGAATAATCCCCTTGAATACTCTAAACCAAAGCGCCATGTAAAGCCCCTACCCACGCAAATCTATGAGTCTAAGGGCATACCCCTTCGAGAAAACAGGAAGCTAACTTTTGACTTTGTAATGCAGGCATTAATCCTGGCTGGGCTAACAATTCAGATCCCAGAAGGACTCTATGGCAAAGTTTATCAACCACTGTACTGAAATTGACTCAAGCCTAACATAGCACCTGGGATAATTATTCCAGGGAATCAAGAAATCAGTATACTATGTGCAAACATGCAATACTTGCCCATTTTCTTCAAAAGGCACCAAGTGGTGGCCTATCTCTAATTTAAATCCCGTAATGGAGATTGAATTGTTTCAAGAGTTCAGAACTCTGGATGAGCTAGGGCTTCCTGATATAAGTTACATTATGTTCATAATGTCATACATATGGCCAATTTGGTGAACTAAATGAACAGAAGGACCAAGTTTTAGAATTATTAAAAATACCGTGAAATATTCGCCAATGATGATTTTGATTTGTGATGCGCAAGAGGAGTAATCCATACAATAGATTTTGGGGATCACAACCTATCTGACTAAGGCTAATTGGACGTTCAAAAGCTGCTTGGGAGGTTGTATCAAAAAAGATTAAGGAACTTCTCAACCGCGGTATGCTAATATCATCCAAGAGTCATGGGCTGCATTAATTCTAATTGTAAAAAAGAAAGATGGGAGAAATAGGGTTGTTATTAACCACTGGAAGCTCAATAACATTACAAAAAAGGACTCCTTTCTTCTTCCGCGCATTGATGATGCCCTAGATAGGCTTGAGGGGTACCAAGTTCTTTTTCAGCGATGGATTTATTTAGTGGGTATTGGCAGAATGACAAGCCTGAAGCTGAATGAGAAAAGAGTTCCATTAATACCCAAGACTGGTTATTTTAACCAACAAGGATGCCCCAAGGACTCTATAATGCTCCAGCGACCTTCCAGAGAGCAAAGGACATCATATTGGACGATCTCAAATTTCATGTGTACTAGTATACCTAGACAAAAGCAACTTTTTCAGTCGCATCTTCAACAAAAACCTAGAACATCTGGTAGAGGTTTTCAAAAGGTTAGAAGATTCAGACTTAAAGATCAAGCCTGGAAGTGTCAATTCTTTAAGGACCAACTAGAGTACCTTGGTTTTGTAGTTGTTACTGAAGGTCTTTGACCACAACCAGCCAAATTGGAAGCAATATATAAGATGAAGAAGCCCGAATTCAATCAGGATATTCAAGTATTTTTGGGTATGATTGGGTACTATAGCCGATTTATTTCCAACTTTGCTCAAAATTGAGAACCATTGTTTTATATACTTAAGGATAAGGTCCCTTTTGAGTGGGATTCGGCCTGCCAGGAGGCATTTGACTGGCTTTGTTCGGCCCTATTAGGCACACCAGTATTGCACTACCCCAATTATGACTAAGAGTTTTTTTAGATGGATGGGTCATTAACAGCAATTAGAGCTGTTTTGTCCCAAGTTGGAGAAGATGGCGAAGAGCACCCATTAGCCTATGCTAGTTGGACCCTAAATGCCCATGGGAGAAACTATATGGTGACAGAAAGGGAATGTTTGGCAGTTATATATGCCTATAAACAGTTCCAAGCATATCACCATGAAACGCATTTTACCAAGGTTACTGATCATGCATCCTTAAGCTGGCTTAATGACTTGAAGGAGCAAGAAGGACGTTTGGCTCGGTGGGCACTTAAGCTGTAGGCTTATGACTATACTATCAAGCATCAGACTGGTGCTAAGCATCAGAATGATTATTGCTTGTCTCATCTACCCATTGTAGCAACTTTCTGTCAGCCTTCAGATGCTTTATTCCAGAAAATGATGAGTGGAGCTTTTGCTGATGAGCCTGAAGCAGTGCAGAAAACTCTTTTTAAATTAAGAAGGGACAATCACATTGAAAAAGGAGTTTTTTAAGGTGCTTGATGGGAAGAAATATATGTTTCCCCATACCTCAGCCCAAGCAGATATAATTATGGCTACCTCATAAATCCACCGGCCATGGAGGCTTCAAGAAAACAAATGAGACAACTCAAGCAATGCTAAATTTTAAGTTTGATTTATTTTGACATCCATGAAACCTTGAGTTGTTGCCAAGAGTGCCAAGGGGAAAAAACCCTTCCAAAAAGCAACTTTGTATCAGCTCGTTAGGCCCAAATTTGCTTGGCACACTATATCTATAGATATGGTCAGACCATCCCAATTAGCAATGTGAAAGTCAAATATATTATTGTGGAATTTGATCACTTAATGAAATGGGTCGAACCCAGGGCTATTTGGGACTTAAGAGCATCAACCACAGCTAAATTCATCTTGGACCAAATTATTCATTGGAACGGACGTCCTCAATTCATATTAACGGATAATGGCACAAATTTCGCCACAGTTATTCTCCAGAACTCAATGAGTTAATGGGAGTGCGTGGTGTTCTATGAACTACATGCCACCCAGAAACAAATGGTGCAGTGGAACGAGTTAATGGAACACTTGTCAATATCCAAAGGGAGCTGACTTCCCAGAAGCCCTCCAAATGGAGTACATTCCTCAGTTTGGACATTTTTTCCTATAATATCTCTTATCATTCAGCCACAAAGATGTCTCCTTTTCAACTTCTATATGGGAAACATCCAGCTTTACCGCCGTTGTTGTATTTTTTGCTACAAGAGCCTCAAAATTCAAGCTATTCTCAGTAAGGCAAGCGGCTGGCAGAATTCTTAATCAAACTACAAGCCCAGGATTTTGATAACAACTTCAAACTTTATAAGGCCTGACATGCAAAAGATCAGAAATATTGGTATGATCTTCCAATTTCACTGTGGGTGATGAGGTATTATTTTGTAGTACCCATGGTTTGGGTTAAACTAACAAGTTAAATCGTATTTGCATTGGCTCATTTGATGTGATTTAGAAAACGTTAAACTTCACCTACACTATTAAGAAAAATTCAGAGAATGTCTATATTTGAGTCTATGCTAAATTCTGACAAAATATAGGAAATGTGCCAATTAAGGAAGAGAAAATTGATCTATTGTAGTGAAAAAAAGAAAATATGAAATATGAAATATATATATAATATATATAATATATATATATATATCAAAATTTATTGGTAAAAATAATTAATCCTTAAGGTTTTTACTCCTCTGCTTTGAATGGTGGAGGCGACTTGGGACCTAATTATTCCTCTTCATGCACCAATTCAGCCCAATCTAGTTGTTGAGTGACAAGGAAAGGGGCTATAACGGCATAGAGCCAGATGCACTGCATGCTAGTTGTAGCTGATTCTTAGCAAACAATTGGAAGGGGAGGCACAAAACTGTTAACTGTGATCCAATTGAGCCTGCAATCAGGCGGAAAACAATGTCCCAGAAGAAAACAGTTAATCAAAAAATCAGTCTGGTACTGATATATTTCCGGGGTTGCCAGTTGAACACGATAACCTGGGGTTTCCACCACTCAATAAGGGGAAACACGCAGCAGCCAGCCTGAAGGCATCCAATTGGGAACAATACGTATAAGATGGCCAAGTAAGGCCATTTTTGGAATATTTGTCTATGCTATCTTGATGTAAGGCCTCAAAAGCTTCCCAAAAAACTGAACAGAAATGAACATCCTAAACATCATGGGTATTTAAACCCAAGGATGAAGCGAAATTGGGCCTAGTTTTGAGCGGTAAAGACCAGGAACTGAGGACCTTCTCCACAAGGCTGTCAACTTAACAAAATCTTGAGGTCATACAGTCATCTCATCAGCAGTAAAAGATGAATGGGGTTATAGAGCTGCTCATATTTGGCCTCATTATGTCAAAAAGTTGACCCCAATGCAGATAATTGGACGAGCCCAGTACCGCATTAGATGCTTGAGTCATCAGGAAATGGCTGAGGCAAAGTCAGACTCCACCAGAAGATCGCCGTCCTGATATATAGATTGCAGTGAAAATTCTGTCTCTTGTGGGTTCAAAAATGCAGCCAAAAGTCCTCTGGAAGGATTGTTGAAGAATGCAACAGTAATTTGTAACCCACCAATCCTTAGATAGGCTCAACGGCAGGGTTAGTATCCTCCTCAACAATAGTCCCAGGTTGAGAAGACGTCATTAATGTAAGCACAGGACAAGTTGACCCAACTATGCCTGGAGGGAGCCTACAAACATATGCATCTTCATAGTCCAGTACGGCTTGATTAAAACGGTGACGTTGTTTTAGTTCAAGAGAAGCGACGAAATTATAGTAGGAAGAAGTGGTACTGTTTACAGACATTGAAAATAAAGTTGGTAAAACTCAGGGTTTATACTACATTCACATGGGGGAAGTGTTAGATTTTGATGGTTGACAAAGAAATAAACCCTTTGAGAAAAACATCAATGCTGATAGATTACTCCCATTGATGAATCTTTTGATCCTTCCTGATTTATCTGTATAATCTCTAAATTAGATTCACCTCAAAACCACCTTGATTGCGTCTAAACAGCCCAATTATCGTAGCTAATAATAGCTATGATATAATATTGTTATGGCCGATTATGGGGTCCACTTGGGTGAATCAAGTATATTTATGGCATAAACCTAATTGCATTTATCAATCTAATGCATTTACAATTAAGATATTCTAATTTTTATGTATGTCAATCATTGTAATTGGCACAATAGTACTTGCACATGGATGGCCTGAATAGGGAGTACCTAGTGCTATCAAGAGGCCTGCTGACGTCCCAAACAGGGGTGCATCATTATTCAAATAACATATATTCTTTCTCCCCATTTATTGTATTTCATCAGCTGTATGACAAAACGTAATCAGGATGGTTGAAAGCGAATATACACTGCTGAGGCGCTAATATTACTCCTATAATCTTCCCAATTATGAGAGTAGTAGTGTAACCAATTGGGTTGAAACAATTGTAATTAAGTTAATTCAAGGGCCAAATCAACTTTAAGTTTCTTCAAGAACCACTGCCATAATCCATAGCATATTGGCATGGCTTTAATGAACTCAGCTTTTATATGAGTATGGACAGGAGATGCCCTAGAGCTATAAAATACCGGCGCCTGGCCCTAAAGTAAAATAATCATCTTTCCATATAATCACTTTTTTATATTATACATCTTACATTAATTTAATCTTCTTATCAGAAGTGTAGACAAGCATTCAGGGGAGCTTGTCATTATTACCTGAGTCTGGGGTTTCCTGAAAAGAGAGGTAAAAAATACCCATAAAAGAACATAAGAGTTATATAATATTATTTAGCTTTGTGAGCTTCTTAACAGTTAGGAAATACTGTAGACACATAGCATAATCGACGATATATCAGCCAAAACTCTTCCTTACTATTGAAATAGGATTATATTCTATAAGCGAGTAAATCATCAAGATCTCACACATACCCTATGCAAGTTTCTACCTGGTGGAGAAGCGCTTTCAATTTTCGCCAAGACCCCTACAGAGCCCTTCAGTAATATATCAATTGACGTGGTGGTACCTTTACCAATTGCCTCCAGTGGATCAAAGTTCATCATAGTAGCTATTGACCATTTAACTAGGTGGTTGAGGTCTCCACAGTCAAGACGTATACTGTGAACTCCACTAATCACTTCCCTTACAATCAAATCGTCACTAGGCATGGTTACCCTCAAGATTTACTTTTATACAATGGGATGAATTTTATCTCAGATGATGTGAAAAAATTAATGGACCTAGTGGGAGTAAAACTGAAGTATACCACTCACTACATCCCATCCTCAAACGGAAGTGTCAAGTGATTAAAAGGAATTTGGGATGGATTTTGAAGAAAATAACCCTCAATTACAAATTAAAATGGGACTAATTGCTGACCTCAGCATGTTGGATTACCAGTTGAGCCACCACCAAGTGATTGAGATGTACCCTTTCAAAGCCCTGTATGGATGAGAGGCATCTCTACCAACTCTACTAGCATCAATAATCTCGGTGTACTGAAAGAACCTTCCATTTGTAAGCTATAAGCAGGAGTTAGCTGAAAAACTTAACAGAATTCAATTGGAAGCTTCAAACAGTATTAAGGCGACTATCCATCAAGGTCAATGGAATTGTTAAAAATGAACAAGACTACCAGAGTTCAGCCTAGGGGACAAAGTTTTGTTCTATCATCTACCAGGATCACATCCAGATAAGTTACAGGCCATCTGGACTGGGACTGCTACTATCTTGGCGAAGAGAGGAGCTGAATACTCTATCCAGGATTTTACTACTAACTTTTTATTTTAATAGAGTACATTCATGGCACCTGAGGTCATTCACCTAGTCTCATTTTGGGAGGGGAAGTATCATGGATGAGGCCATGAGTATACCAGTGATTATTCCTCATCTGGCAGATTGAACAGAGTTCACCCTCAAGCTAGCAGAATTGCGGGCAACTTGCTACAGCAGATGGAGATAAATAAGCCCCTTTTATAGATTCAGGTGAGGTAAGAAATTAATCCCATGATCAGAGTGACGTCATGCAAAACATTTTATACCCCTGATGCTTCAGACAATTTACTTGATGAAGATGATAACGTCGCCCAAAACTATGAAAATTTGCCCCCTTTCATACCTTTAAGAGCCAAAATAATTTATGGCTCACCAATGAAAAAACAATAATTTGACTTACCCTGAAACTAATTATTGAGGATCGTTAGTGAATATTACCAAATTTGGACAACTCCCAATTTTGAGAATTGCTTGAGAAACAATGTGAGGCCTTAAAGGAGCACCATTGCAAGGATCAGATGTCAAAAGCATATTGCCAAATCTGGTAATCAAGCAACACCCAGAGAAGATGCTACCACCCACAACCCAGAAGTGGGGACAGCCAAAAGGGACTTGAACATCCAGGTTCAGGGTTTCTAATGAGAAGGAGCTCGCAAATACAATAACTGAGATAAATGGACTATCAAAAGCATCAGGAAGACGCAGTCTCAGCAGAAGTCATGAAAACCCCCAATATTACACACAAATTCTCATTTCATTTTAAAAATCATTCATTTTATTTCATGATCTTTCACCTGAAATATAAATTACTTCACTTATTACTTTGATAAACCATTTTCACAGAGTATCAGAGATTATTCTTGTTATCTCACTTATAGTGGGAAATTTGAACTAATTGCCATTAGCCAGTCTGGGATTAGCAATTGAGCTGAATACATAACCAATCTGAGATCTGCTCTGTTTAAACAGGACATTATATATAATGCAGATACCTTAAAGCCAAGCTGCCAATGGAGAGGTTGGATTATAATCTGGCGAGTTCTAAGGGCTAATATATAATTAACATGTCAGAGAGTGTCAACAAAAGATTTGCTAAGGGCGCGAACAAATTACCAAAGATATTATGTCTACAAAGGATAACATCAGAGGATAAATTGCACTAAGAGGATAATTGTGATCTGAACAAATGTTGTCTGGTGCCTAATCTGCGCGGAGTAGACTCCCTGAGCAGCGAATCTGTCTCTCATGTTAAGAGAGCTGCGGCTGCAAGCTGACTGGCCTATTGCTCCTGCTCTGTGATACCATCATAGCTAAAATTCCATGTATAGTATTTTCCGCTTCTTCACAATGATTTAATGTGGCATTCTTTGCTGTTCACCAGGTCATATCTCTGAAGGCTTACTTTCACTCAATGACAAAACCTCTTATGTGATGACCATGTCTGTTAGTTTTTTAAAACTTTTGATTTTGAGAGTGTAATGAGTAGATTAGATAGATTGATTCATTCTGCACTAAACATGTTTGCTTTTTGCGCAGCTTAGTATCTTCTTCTTTAGAAAAAAAGTGGTAGCTGAGTATGTTATATGTACTGTTAGCAAAATTTATCTTTGCGCCTAACTCTATGAGGAATTGAGTTTCAATTAGGAAAATGTAGGGATAGTTGTCTAAGATATTTCTGAAGCCATTATAACCATCCATTCAAAAAAAGTAAATGAGGTGGGTCGACCTTGCAACATATATGACATGCAAGTTTTTTTAGCCTGTGCTGGTTTAAAACATGTTTCAATCAAAACCAGATCCAGAATGGAGCAGGAACCACCCCGCTATGATTTCCACTCCTCTATAACCATACATAGAAAACTTAATGATAAAGTGGATTATCACCTGAAGAGCTTATGGTAATTAGCACAGTTGTTCTGCATTTGACATTGTAAATGATGTCTGGCATGAATTTTAAATTCTTCATAAGTTTAGAGGACATAATGTCAACTACTGAGCAGTGTCAAGAAAACCAAACTTCTAACTGTTTAACTATACTCTAACTTTAGAAATGTTTTTTACAAACAGCTTTTCAATTGCTAAAATACTAATGGGTGTTTTTCAACACCTCCAGCACTTCAGGCTTGTATGTCACTATATTTAAGGTATCTCATCCAGTGCCTTGATGTTCTTAAACTGTTCAATATAAGCTATTCTCCCTCTTCAACCGTGTCAACTAATATTGTAAGTTGATTGGCCAGCGTCAAGTAGTATTATTTGTTCCATGTCTGTCAATTTAATATACTTGTAAACTTGTAGGCACAGCCACAGTGCTAAAACCACAAGTACGTGGTATCCTGAACTATCTATACTTTATCCTCATGGTCGACCTCTTCTTTCTAATTCATATTAGCTCAGCTCACTTTATTAGTAGGCTCTTTCCTATTCGAGGTATCCTTGTTTCAGGAGAATTTAGTGGGAAGAAGAGCGAAACTTCCCCACTTTATGGCTCTTGTTACACTTGAGTTCTCTATGAGGTTAGCGTTCAATTGATTATAAATATTTTCTCTCTTGACTTCTCACTTTTGTCCTGAGTGGCATACACAGCCTTGTCTTTTCTTCCTGATGGGTGAATGAAAACCTTGGATTTGGACTTATATGTTTCTTGCACATTGAGCAGTGCTTCCTTGATCGCCTTCAATTTAAACATTGACTTCAGTGCTAAGGACAAATGCATCTTTAAAGCAGGATACATCTCCAAAGAGCTTAGCAACGCCTTATTTGTTATAGTTAGATTATTGCTCCATTTGTCCAACCAAGAACTTTAAGATTGTAATGAGCTGTGTAGTTGGCAACTGATTCACTCTTCCCCATCTTTATTAATAAGAAGTCCTGGTTCATATACAGGACATCTATGGTGCTGCTGAATTCATATAAGAGTATCTCTTTAGATTTAGTTTATGTTAGTCCAGGTCATAAACTTAAACTGAGGATCTCCTGAGCCTCACGACTCATGTTACCCTGGATATGACAAAGTTTCACGGTGATCACTCGCGCCATCCATATTGTTCTCATATATCTGCAAAACTTACATGACACTACCTCAATAGGAGTAAACATTGTTTTAAATTAAGGTTTATAATTAGGATCTTTTAAGTGTTTAGGGCATAGGGCGCGTGGGTCCTGTCATCAGCTAATTAGCCAAGTTTAGTGTCTCCAAACATGTTTTCTTTTCTTGATGGGATCAGCTCTAAGTACGGCCAGGCTTGCATTGAAGATTTTTTATTCTTCCAAACTTTTGTACAAAGTATGTATGATAGAGTAATGTTGATCTAAAAGTTCTCAATATTCATTTAGGGTATGTATATTCAGTACTTTTATTAGTAAAAATTGAAATTTAATCCTTAGAATTTCTTGAAAGGTAATTTCAGTTTTACTTGGTGTTGAGGTCCCATCAACTATTGTAGTAGCAGCAATGCGAGCCCTTCTGGCTGCCTCCTTAAATTATTTAAGCTTTGTATTCACAACTCATTATTTCTTGTATCAGAGTTCTAATCTTGCCTGGATGATATCCTCCTCATCACCAGTATTTCATAGGATTCAAAGCCCTGTATTGAGACCTTGCTTCTTCAAGTGGCTGGTTATTTGTTAGTGATACAAGATTGGAGATGCAGTTGTCTATTGTATGAAGACAATGAGACAACAGATATTGTGTTTCCATATAAACTCCAAAGATTAAGACTGGAGGTTGTATTATTCTTGTTGCTAACAAAACTATGATTTTCTTCCCTATGATCTACTTGATTAATATTACAAAGTTCTTAGAAATAACAAAGATGAAAGTATCAAAATTAAGAGGAATATTATCTAGACTACTTTGAACTGAACTTGATACTGTTAAAGCTGAAGTCTGTCCTTCTTTTTTAATTTAATAATTTAGTTAGAGTTACTTCTAATAATAACTGCATCTTTGCTCTTAATTCCTCTCTTTGACCACCATCTAACCAGTGGCTCACGGGCAAAATTTTTAAGGCTCTTTTCCACATCTGAGGCTTACTGATGCCAACCTAGCTTTACCTTTGTGGTTGAATCCTTTATGGCTAAAGAAATAGTTTGAATACATCACATCTTCTTATAAATCTTGAAAAGGCTACACCGACATCTTTTGAACTACATTAGTTCTTATAATGCAATTTTAACCACTGGGTAGAATTTAGTACAATTGTAACCTGAATTATCACTAAAATTTAATTAGACTCAGACTAAAGCTTAATTATGAATCAATGAAAAAATATTATAAGTGGAATTACAAGGACAACATTTTACAGCTTTTTCAATTGTTTGAATTAATCTCTAAATTAGCAATCAAATATCTCATAGATTTTATAATTTCAATACTTAATCTCAAAGCTTTTTCACAATCCAGTCTAAATGAAGAATAGTCTCACAACTAATACAGACAATTTTTTTAACATCAAGGTAAACTTTCATGCTCTCAACATCACTCGTTTTGCTGTAATTTTCACTCTATGCACTCATTTCATTTGAAATTGTTACCCCTGTAGTGAGCACCTGAGTCAACAGTTCAGTATTTTCTCATTTAGTTTGGGTAGATGGTGTGGGCAATCCCCTAATCAAAGTTTTGGATTATACATACTAGACGCTCAATTTGGTTTGATATTTAAGAAAGATTAAATGTTTCTTTGGCAATTTAAACTCTGCTTGCTTGGCGTTTCATCTTGGAACTCTGGGTAAAAATGCTATTTGCTTCTCTGGTAAACTCTTTTGGGCACTATATTGCCACTTCAGAGATAACTTTGCACATTGACCTCCTAAACATGATACAATGGAGACCAGATATACTTTTTCCTTGTGAGGTTTAATGTCAACAAAGTGTCCTCTTTGCAAGTGCGATGTTCAATTTTATTAAATTGAATTAAAGTTTTTAATTGAAGTTTTAATGCAATTTCAACCATGTTACATAATTTACCCTAAAACGAATTTGTATTGAAGTTGACCCCATAACTCCCATTTGAACCTTTTACTGACAAATCAATTCTTTTCACCATTGCATTCTACTATAGTTGATGATCCTCATAACGAGAGCACTACTGAATCTTGAATGAAGAATTTGACCATAAGTATATCTGCTTACTTTAGATAAAGGATCATCTTTACATGTCAAACTTTATCATTTTAAATGTGTAGATCTTTAGCATAGTCTTATCAATACTAAAGAATCAATAACTTTAATGAATAGTTGCGCTATACAGTAGAGCTAGAGTTAGACAATCAATAATAATGTGCGCATGTAGCACGCAAAGGGACCTCATGCTACGCAAATGGTGCCCACTTTAGTGGTTGTAGTAGCAGAAAAGGATATTTTTAAACCTTATGATGGACCCAACTCAGGGAGGGGAAAACAGCTTGAACAGCCAATCCGTTATTTTCTAGGTAGATCCTTTTACTCCTAATTGACTGGCACTGAAAGAAGTTAGGTTGATATTTTTCTCAGTTTGAGAGCTTCAAGTCTTATAAGCTCACTGTGGAGCAGATGAGACATATTTGGGACATGTTGTTTCGAGGATTCTGGTTCATTGGCCACTGACAATCTGATCTAGTGCCCACTTTGATCTATTGTCAGCATAATAAGGACCAGCTGATTCAACCTTATGAAAATTTTACTGGTCTCTGAGGAAGATCCAAATACCACAACAAACTAGTAGCCTAACTCATATGGGGCAATAGCTGTCTGAGTGTCTCCAACCTACCATGCAAAAAAATTTAATTGACCTTTTTTGCCACCACGCCCTAATTATAGAAGTGTTTAACAGAAACCAACAAAACGTGGAATCAATTAATGACCTGAATAGGCAGCATAAACCAGCTTACATGGTGTTCTCTAGGCTGTCACTGCCAACCACAACCTTAGTGTCCAAATTTCGCAACAATTGGATGAACTCATTAATCAACTAAACTTGAATGTGTTGGCCATAGGATATAAAGCCATGGACAACCGCAGATTCACCAATGAATGGGCTTAAATGGATAAATCACCTAAGGGAGGTGGTCAAGTATAGTCATGTCATTATGTAGGACATTATTCATCAGGCTGAGGCAGTTGGGGCACTCAACTAAAACACTCAGCGGGAAATTGGGTGGACACACAGCATCTGGGAAAAAACTTTAAGACCACAACCACCTCTTGACTGAGTTGCATCAACTCATAAATCAACAAAAAAATGCAGCAGGACATTGTAGCTTCAGTTGGCCAGTCTGTACATTTTGAAAAGAGAATGGAGATCTCCTTTAGTCTAACAATGAGCTATTGAGTCATGTCTGAAAACTTCAAAACATGGGGAAAGCCCATAAGAGTGAATTGAAGGATTTTTACGCTAGTATGAATGGCATGTGAAGAAGCCTCATGGAATTGAAATGGTTCAAGAAGCAATGACTTCATGAGCAGGAGAGCCTACCTCTTGGAACTTTGAATGGGAGGTGAGATACAAAATGGTAATGTCAATGCCCTCATAAAACCATGACTTCTGCTCGTTCAGAGCTTTTTTAGAGAAAAATCTATGGAAAAAGGTTTTACACAAAAACTAATGCATCAACATATATGTTTCATAACCCATCATAATTAACTTTAACTCCTTCTGTGGAGGCCCCAGCTCCTGAGAAGAGTCAACCTCAGGCTAGTAAAGCAGGAGTTTTCTTTAGTTCAGCACCAATGGCATCCATATCAGGAAGCTAATATTCAGAATTTCAGCAATTTTTAATTAGTTAATCTCCCTAAATCTGACATGCATGGGTATGCGCAGTCATTCTTAAAGATTTTCAAGATGACCATGCACGGAGCTGATAACTTTTTTAAAGCCACTACTATGATTAAAATTTAGATGACCAGAGTTGAGATCTAATCATGCCATTCTTACCTGAGGAATAATGGACTTTTCTAACATGAAAAACGCAGTTATACAAGAGTTTAGAATCACATTCACATGACTACTCAGAAAGCTAAATTTATGACCATTCAGTTCAATAAAAGCAAAACCATCACTGAGTTTGCTGATTTTTCCTCATAAAGTTCAGTTATTGTTGGGTGCTAAAGCCATGGTGGACTTCAATGTCAAGATTGCGCTTAAAAGCGCCGTCAAGAATTGTGCATAATTACATCACTATCTGCTTCCACCACTTGTAAAAATTTAGATAAACCCTCTGTTGAACTTTTTACTACTTCAGTTGGCTGGTTTGTCATTAGGGGATAAAGATGGAGTTACTATCGTCTATTGTATGAAGTCAATAGTCATATGGTGCGTCTTATAACAAATTCCATAAATAAGGATTAATGTTGTATTCTCCTGTCAATTACTTGTACTGTAGCTTCCTGCCCTGATCTTCCTGATTGACAGGTAAAATTATTGACTTAATTCAACAAAAATTATAAGTAAAAAGCTTGTATTTTTGTAATACCAAATTAGATTATGTATATGTACTAATTTGCTGGAATTTATATAGGTTTACTTCTGATGATAGCTGCATCTTTGCACATGACTCTTCTCCTTGAATCACCACTTAACCAGCAGCTCACGGTCAAGGCTTCTAAGGGTCTACTCAACATGTGAGGCTTCCTGCTATAACCCAGATACGCCTCATGGCAATGTTCTTTTAACAAAATTATTTTAAGACGGCATCTCCTCTGAAGCGCCTTCAAAAGGTTAACCATCTCTCCTCTTAACAACGGCAGTTCATACCAAGAATTTAATATCACTAATTAGAAATTGTTCAATTGTAACCCAATCAATATTAAAAAATTTGATTTTATCCAAAAAACCCTTCAATATCAGGTCAACAAGTCAAGTATTAAACGGAATTGTTAGGATGCAAATCCTAAGTTTCAATTGTACCTAGTTATTCTTCAGATATTAATCGTTGATATATAACAACTGAAAAATAAATTAGACATAAGCCATTAATATTAACTCCTATATATAAATTACTGTTTATTCAGTACCAGTCAATCATTCAACACCCTATATGATTAAATACATGAAGAGGTGCGAAGTTGTATTTGGGCCACCTGATATATAAGTGCAAAATAGCCAACCGCCGCAAGTACTGAAGGCAGAGGGACTATGGGGAGTTTCATATCCACTGGGGGAGTTAAAAAAATAACTGCAATCTAGCCAAGTTAATTTGTTAAATCTGATAATCTAAGGGACATTACGCGGCCTTCAGTCCTAAACAAAGCCCTTGAGGAGCCATGTGACTTCTCAATCAGTTAATAGCCAAGTAAAAAAACCTTGGCAGTAGAAGAGGGATTTTATATTGTTAGTTATCATCCAGTTTTGTCACGCTGACAGATGGAAAATGTGAGTTATTATTACACTTAAGAGCCTGATCAAAGTAAAATATGGTGCTGGCCATCAAGAGAAGTCAATGAGTGAGAATGGAACAAGAGTACAAGAAGATGCCTTTAAACCTTAAATTACCAAGATTGTCAAACATAATCAGTTTGGAGATAACAATGAGTCCCATTTCTTATATCCCTAAAAGGATTCAAAGTCAAGTTATAATTGAGACCTTGTACGCCTTCTTTATCAATGTAAGAGAACTGATCAAGGCTACAAATCAATTCAATGCTCCTTCTATACTTGCAATAAACAAGAATCTACAATTGTTTTCCAACTGTACTTATATTGATATCTGAGTAAACAAAGGACAGGTACAAGCCATTTGCAACAGTGGACTTTTGTGAACATAATATCCAGTCAGTATGCAAAGCAGTTGAGATTAGCTCTAATATAGCCCACCTCCAACGATATAGAACAGCTGGCCTTACAGGTAACAATAGTGAAGGGGCATATAGAGTATTACTGATGAGGTTTGGCTCCTTGCAGGTTAGTGCACCTACTGTGATCCCCAATGTTAACTATCAAATTCTTGCGGGTATTAGCTTTCTTAAATTCCATGCCGCTGTTATAAATTATGAGGAGCATACCTACTCTATACTCAAGCCTAAACTACCTCTTCACTATTTTAGGTTTAATTAGACTTACCTAACTCATAGGAGTAATTTTAGTTTGTGATATATAATAAATGTGTAATCCTCTTCGTTACCATCAAGTATCTCACAAAAGTTCTCTTACTCTTGCCATCATTCTTGATATTAAAGGCATACCCCTTGGCCTTCAAGGATTGTGTTATATACACTAGAGAACAGTGTGTGGTGTCCACTGGGATGATTCTGGGTAACTAAAGGGTTTTTAGGATAAATTTATTCCACTTGGAAACAATAAAGGGCCGAACAATTCGTAGCCCCTGGAATAATCTCGTCTGGATACCAGGAGATCTATTTATTACTCGCCAACCTAACTGCCTAATAATTCACTGTCAAGAGAACGCAGAAAATCGCGTTCATATATCTCACTCCACTAGAAGAAATTTGAGAAAGTACACTAGATTGGAAATTTAAATGAGTTTAGTTAAACCAAGCTATATCTACCAAATTGTGCAGTTATTACCCTGAGCAACATAATGGACTAACTGAGGTTTAGAAAGAACAAGTGATGGCCTTCATACAAAAAAATGCTCAAATATTTGAAATAGGTGACTATGACCTCAAATTCTCTGTGGGGATCCAGCATCACATTGATAATAGTATGCAAAACCTATTCATCGCGGATAATATGGAGAAGTATGGCCAATGATAAGGTTGAGCAAAAAGAGTTGGATAATCCTGACATAAAAATAATGATCACCCCATTATACAACTTAAGAGCCATTAAAGTGCTCATAGTTAAGAAAAAGATGGCTTTAATAGAGTCATCATCAATTACTGACATTTGAATAGCATTTCTAAAAAGATTTCTATCCTCTACCTTTAATAGATGATGCTTTGAACCAGTTAGGAGGATCAAATGTTTCACCACTCTAGATCTCATCAGCAGATGCTGACAAATCTATTTTCCCCTCCGAGGACCAGGAAAAGTTGCAATTACTACTTTTCAAGGGTTGTTACAACCAACTTGAATGACCAAGGGACCGTTTAAAGCACTGGCCACCTTACAGCAGGCAATGAACACTATTATGGGACATATGAAGATGACATGTTTTGGTCTATCTTGACAATATAAATGTGTTCTTAAAACGTTTATATACAACTAACGCACCTGGAAGCAGTCTTTTAGAGTTTCCCACGCTCAGCTAACAATTAAACTAATAATTGCCAGATTTTCAAGTCTCAAATGGAATATTCAGGGCACATCGTTGACACTTGAGAAATATGGTCACAACTTCAATAGCTTAAAGTAATCAAATGTATGAGAGAGCCAAAAGTAAGCAAGGTGTCCAAGTATTCCTTGGAATGGTTGGATACTACCGCAATTTATACTGGGATTTTCACAACTCTCTGAGCCTTTATTCTTTTTCTTGAAAGAGAAATTACCTCCCAGTGGTCACGGGAATGTAATGATTCTTTCAAGAAAATTTGGAAAGCTTTGACTGAAGACCTCGTTCTGAGATAACTTAACTTTAATCAGCCTTTAAAAGTGCAGTCCAATGCATAACTTATGGCTATATGATTAATGCTCTCCCAGATAGCAAATGATGGAGAGGAGCACCCGGTAGCCTTCTGTAGTTGCCTAGATAATTATGAACATAAACGATTTTTGAGCGAGAAATCTTAGCTGTCATATACACTTGTAAAAGTTCCGAGTCTACATGCATGGGACCAAGTTCAGTATTGTCACCAACTATGCTTCCTTACAATGGTTATCTAATCTTAAGGACTTAAAGGTCAGTTAGCACGATGTTCTTGAAACTACAGGAATGCAACAGTGAGATAATTCATCACTCAGGAAAGACCCATAAGAACGCTGATGGGCTTTCATAACTGCTTATCATAGCAGCAACCACTCCCTTTGTAAATCAACTGTTTGAAATGAGAAAACCTAGAATTACAGAAACAAAAAGATGTTATTCACACACCTTGGATTGGATCATGAAGTACACTGAGATTTTGGATGAACAATTATACAATTTTTTGGGGAAATTTGGAGACTATACCCCCATCTTCCGCTCATCTGGAGATAATAATGAAATCTCATTGTGTCATATGACATGGGGCTTGCTAAAGACCTTAAAACTAATATAACATGTTTTTATTGGGAGTCCTCAAGATTCAACATTCAAGATGTGTCATGAAATGTCACAAATGTCAAGCCTACCAGCCTTATAAGCCCACGACTACTTACCAATTGTTCAAGACTAATTGGTACTGGCACACAGTGTCTATTGCTCTACTAAGACTTTTTTACCTAGTTTCCTTAACTTCAAATACATCATAGTAGCCATTGATCATCTCACTAAGTGGGTTGAGGCTCGACCCCTCAAGGATCTTAGAGCAATATCAACTGCAAAGTTTATAATTAAACAAATAATACACAAGTATGGCTTCCTGGAGGTTATCCTCATAAAAGTTGCCATTAATTTCACCTCTCAAGTTGTCCCCCAAGCTAAATGAGCTAACAGGAATCTGCGGAGTTCTTGTTGTCCCTTAATATTTTGGATACTAATGGAATGATAGAACGTGCCAATCATACCTTTGTATACGCGCTTTAGAAGTTTGCCAATAATGTTCTTCCTCAAAGGCCATATTAAAGAGCTATTTAGAAAGTACAGTTCAAATAATTCTCAATTATTATAAGAAATCAGACATTACTTTCTGAATAACCCTCATATGTAGATTCAACTGTTTTTAAATTTAAGTTATCACAGTGATACGTAATATTTACCCTCCCAGCTTTTGTACACTTGATAACTGCACTACTGCCTTGTTACATTCCATCATTACAATAAGGATGAAATTTGGCCATCCAGATACTTTTATTAACTGGTAGAGACCTAATTCTGATTCAGATTGAGGCCTATGAAGCCTCTTTAGCCTGAAGAAACAATCAAAAGGAGAAAGAAGACTTTCATAGGTTCACTATGATGAGCTTTGCATCCAGCAATCAAGTCGCCTACTACAATATTTATGGATTTAGTAGGACGCATAAGTTTGGCTACTTTATGGAAAAGGCCTTACAGTGTAATTGGCCGAGTTGCTGCTGAATCATACATTATTTAAAGCTTGATCAACGGACAAATTATTAATCATCTTTATGCCAAGTTTCTATGACCCTACTATCAATCTGACAACCCTCCCATCAAGTATTGAGTGGTAAATCAATTAAAGGGGAAAGTATTGGATGATTTCTGAATTGAGTCCTAGTTTGAATTGAAGTCATAATACAATTTCAACCCCATTTATATTTTACCTTAAAACGGAATGTAATGAAGTTGACCCTGTGACTTCCTATTTGACCTTTCCCTGACAAATCAATTCCTTTCACAATTGCTTTGTACTATAATCAATGATCCTCATCACAAGAGCGCTACTGCATCTTGAATGACGTGATTTGATTATAACTTTTATTTGCTTACTCTTACAAAGGATCACTAAATTTGTTGAGATTTTCATTTAATTATATAGATCTTTAGCATAGTCTTACCTATAAAAAAGGATCAAGAAATTTACCATGTAGTTAAACTATAAGGTAGAGCTAGAATTAAACCATTCAACAATAACCTGTGAAAATATCGCATAAAGGGGCTTGTGTTACATAAATGACCTCAACAAATTGTTAACCAGCCAGTTCACCCAGGATTAAATATGTCAATGAACAAATGGAATACATTTAACTGGGTAGCAAATTAGGTTTTTCTAGAATTTCACTTTTGAATTTTCTAGTTAGTAAAATGAAAACCAGAATTGGAATACCAAGGACTTTCCTATATAATTTAGTTTTGATGTAAGGATCTAGTGCTATATTGTAACAGCTACCGTTCAAGAAGAATTAATAAAGTGGAGAATATATGGAAGTGCTATAGTAAGATAAAAACATTATTGGACATTTAAACCTGAAAGATCCCATTCATATCATATTAAGTCAATATCTGACAGCTACCAATACCCAATAACACCCATTATAACCTTTGTCACAGCTCATACCTTCAGTCCTTATGTTTAGTTAAAGAAGGGAGATGATACAATGTTGATATTGACCAATCATTTGGAATCAACCCAAAAATTATTATATATGTTTTTAACTGATTAAATATTAAAAAACTAATGAATAGTATTTGTTGCCGCAATGACATAAAAGTTACTATTTCAAGCTATCATTAGCATTTGACCACTACATTATTGATACCCCATAATAGGAGTCATCTTTAACTAATAGTAAAAGTGATATTAAAATCCAAATTGTAGATTCCAAAAAAAACTGGTGATCAAAAGACTCTAAAATTAATCAGCCAAAATTTAAAGATATTGAGTCCATAACTTAGATCCAATTATGGTTAGTGGAACAGCACCCAAGAAGTACATATAAATCCATGTCACAATAGTTTGATTAGAATAAACACATTAAGATGACCACCTTAGTGTGACTGTCGCTTTTTCTGAAAGAATTCAGAGTATTTTTGAGTTAAACAACAGTCAAACAGGACTCAAAAGTACTTGAACTTTATTTTTTACCTAATCCTGATTTATTTGAAGTATGAATGATTGCATGGCATCAAATGAGGAAGAAGAATCTAATACAAAATTTCACAGCACATTAAAAGCTCTATAAAAGCAGCCTAACTACCCCTAAACCGGCCTGCACATTAAATCATTTAATTGTGTGCCTAATCTTATAATTTTGCTTAATTGCAAAATTAGTTAATACATAGAGGCAATGTATAGCAATGGCCTCATTGATGAGGAGAACCCTCACCTCTTTCCCCTTCTTATGAGTGCCGATGACCCTCCAACCCCCTTTTGTCTGCCTTTGCCCACCACCTGAAGCTGGCGCCAGACAAAAAATCCCTCATATCCCTCTTCCTCTTCTAGAATGGATTCTTAAACTAATGCTGCGCGCCATTTTAGGAATTTTTCCAACCATCCCTTTTTTAGTTCACATAGTAAAGATGCGTGGAGGACCCACCTCTTGGGTGGGCACCACTAGTACTAAAAAAGCTCTAGAAAATGTGTGAATTTTCTATTACTTTTCCTTAAGAGTACAACTAAGATTACATGAGAAACTAAGACGCATCAATGAAGCAACAATTTTCAACACCACTTGAATGCAACTGAGATTTCAGCGCAACATGGAGCCTCTTTAAAAATTTTATAATTTAATTTAATTTAAATAAGTACTTGAACTGACGAAGCAGCAAGTTTCAAACCTATTGAAAGCATGAACAAAGATCCTCAAGTGAGACAAAGGATTTTCTACTATTAATAAAACAATCTCTACTTTAATTTATTATACCACTGAATGGTACCCTAACCTCATACAGAGACATTGCAAAGTGTGCAATAGACACTGAGATATACAATTTAGCAGTTTCATTATGATACTCTTACAAAATGCTTGTCAGCTACCTCACTGGAAGAGAAGGAGGTAGATCTACAATATCTAAATAAAGTCTGAGTATCTTTTAAGTATGCTAGATGTGGCTTCTCGCGTTACCAGTGTCTTATAGCAGTTCTAAGTCTAAGAAAATAAGATTATAATGAGAAAAACAATATAACAAGTTCATTTAAGTTCATGGAATTAAATAATAATAATGATGTCAATTTCAGTTAAGAGGACAGAAAATGCTAAAATTAAAGACCAATCAATTATTTCATTGATGCAACTAATAAAGTTAAGACTGAGCTTCCAGATGGGTGAGAGGACTCAGTAGATACTACAGAAAGCCAGGAGCACATTCACCTAAATGACAGCAAAATGTTGGATCTTATCTTATCATGAGTGATATAATGGTTAAATAACGTATCAGAGGCACCAAAACAGATTAAAGAGTTGTAATGGGGGCAACTGCGTGTCTTTCAGGGGCAGCCCCCTTAGATGGAAAATATGAGGAGGGTGCAACGCCTCAGGGATCCACAGTTTCATGACTTTGGTGTAATTAATAGGTGTATGATTTTTAATGAATTTGTATTAAATATAAGTTCTTTAGGTTGTTCAGCATGATTGTCATCTAAGTTCTTTGATGCATTACATGAGCGGAAATTTACATCAAGACAGTGGTCATTTCAAATGATAGTAAGGCGTGCATCACTCAGTTGTTTTTCTGGTTAAGAAACAAAGTTATACTGTGGCGGTATCTGTGTGTAACAACAAGTAAAGTAGCTATGGTAACTAGGCTTTATTTTTATAATGTAAACTATAAAATTAATTGGAGACGAACCTTAGGTGGGACACCACCTTTTATATGAGAATTGCGGGAAGTATGAAGGTGGGTACAACAATCCAAGGCGTGCTAAGCATAAGTTCATTTTGGATTCACCCAAAATCGCAAAATATATTTTCAGGAGCTTGGTTTATATAAAAAAGTCATTTGGCTCATCAAATCGTAGTATGATGTGGCAAGGAAAATACTATATATTGGGTAACTTGAGGATGCCTCAAATATATTACTTTTGAAAGTATCATGAGTCTAATCCCAGGTAGAAACCTGGGATAAATTGATTGGTAGGTTGGTGCCGCATAAAACTGTAGCTGCATTGATATTGTGAAGTAGTCTCTGAAATTGTTTTGGCGTTTCAATGCAATAGATCGTTTTGGTGGTTAAGTCAAGATGTATTTAACCTAATCTACACAAGTTTAGCCCAATTGTCACTTTGATTGGAGATATAGTTATCATTAATAAATGTGCTAGTCCCAAAAAGGAGTTCCTTGAACTGGGTTATCTCTTGAAAGACCCCTATATTTCTTCAAAAAGTATGTAAGCTGAAAGGGTAAATTTGGAGCGTAAGGTCCCTGAGGATACCTTGTGATTTAACGCTCATCTATTCCAAGGGCGATATTATCTTTTTAGCCAGGGGATTAAATTTGAAGTTTAGGAGCTTTTTATTATATAAATGGAAATTTGCCACTATCAAAGGTGAGGAATTGTAGGGGTGGTTAGCCGAGTGGGTAAAACTGCTTCCACCTCTAGTGCAAGTTTTTTGGGACCATCTAGTACTAAAAAAAAGGTGAGGAATTGTCCCTCAGGAATATCAAGCTCACTAATATATCTAAACCCATTATGATATCCTGGACCTAAAATTTAAGTAATTTGTAAGAGTATGTATCATTTTATTGGTCATTCTAAGATGAAACACTGCTTTCAATTCAAGGAGCAACAAGGACAGCTATAGGGTTATTTTGTGATCTTCAAGTCTGATTTTAAATAGCGCTCCCCTTCTGTTACAGACCGCTGCTTTCCCCTGGAACCATATATTCTATTATATGTCCTCAATGTCAAGATTCCAAAGCCAAAGGCGTCAATTTCTTAAAAACTCTTTTTTCAGCACTAAAATAACCCCTATTTTTTAAGGATATTGTTATATACTTTTATGGTAAGGTATGGTCCTTTGCATTTCATGACTGCATTATCATGAACGCCATGAACCACCAACTGGAACAGCCAGGAGTTATGAATCTCTTAACCCACACAAATTTAATGTAAAGATGGTTTGGATCCATAAGAATTACTCTTGTGGAACAAGTCGTCTAAAAGCGCCTTCAACATGTCATACAGATCAGGCCTATACATACTTTTGCCATTAAAACAGGCCTTGGGTCTTTAAACCTTAATCTTGGTTAGCTTTGTTATCTTTCTCCCTCAGCTAAAATTACAACCCCAAATATATTGTAGTTTACTGCTTCACAAACTTTAAATATCTTCATCCAATTTTATGGCATTTGCTCAAAAGAAGCGATGGAGCTCCACTTTGTCAATTAGGTGTACTTAAAGAATAATCTCTATATAGAAATTACTGTATATTGAATTTAACAGATTACCTCAAAGTTTTATGACTCCACTTGTCCATGATAAGAAAGATGATACTCCACAACGTACCACTCACAGTTTAAAGGACAAAAATCTAAAAGTGCAATCATAAAAGCTTATATTATGATTCTATGCGATGTTGGAATTACATATCTGGGCTTCAAGTTATAAAAAAATTTCCTACAACAATGCCTTGCACTTTTTCTCTGGTCTCCATCTCTTAAGCTATGTTAAGTTACAGTCTTTTTTACTTGTACCTTAGTCTAATTAAAAGTCCCGGAGGCAAAAGAATGCATTTCACATATTTAAAATACATAATCCCTTGTTTAAGAGCATCATTTAAAGTCATTATATGCATTAAAAATGTGAAGATAAAAAAAGCTGTCTGGTTCAGAATTTTAAGGTAGGTCCTGGATGATGTTAAGCATAAAAGCATACATTTTTAAGCCCTTTACAAAAACTTAACTGTGAATGGTTGTGTTCTATTTTTCGTTTTAAAAGTGCTCAACATGATTGTTCCGCTTAAAGCTTCCAAATACTGGAATCTGTTTTGTTTTACCATGTGTCTTTGCTTTCCCTATTCAAGTGCTCCTACACAAATTATCCAGAGCTGGTATTATTGTGAGAGTTTTAGGAATTTTAGATGAATGTCATTCTGAGCGTTATGGTCAAGACAATTCTTGACAGCCACATAGCCTTAGCCTTCCATTAAAAGATGGCTTTAGCTGAATGGGTGGGTTCCAAGGACCTAGACCCCTGAAAAAGTTTATTCAGGATATAAAGTGTTCTTAGCTTTCTTTTCAGTGAGGACTGGATCAAATTATAAAAGAGAAATCTAAAACGTCCTAATTGAAAAATGTTTAAAAAAGGTTTTATAGCGTTGAGAGCACTTGTTGGCGTCTTACATAGGCCTCGACTTGATAAACTTAGAGATCCTGCAACAAAAGCTAAATAGTGCTAATAGACCACAAAATCTGCGGGAGCTTCATTGATTTTATAGTTCAACTATTGTACTAATAGGGAATTATTGATTGAGTTTTTATAAATAACTAATTTAACTTTTAACTAAAAAAATAATACAATTTAATTTTAAAATTTACTTTATTAAAGTTTTTATTTTTTATGCTTAAGCATGACATGAAATATAAAACTGAGATTTACAATGGTGCTGAATCCTTGTAGATGCTTACTGGGGACAGACTCCTCTGTTGATAACCATCATCCTGGGAATAATATCCTAAGGATTACTCATCAGATGCTCAACAAGACAAAGGATCTGAAACCTCACATCTATGGCACATTCATTCTTGTGAGCCCAATTTAACCTTGTTGCTGAGCTGTTTAGTTTCTCTCTGGAAGGACCCAATCTGTCACATTAGATAAAGCTCTAAAAAACTTAATTCCTTGCCTTAAACATGTAGAAACCACGCAAAAAGGCCTTACCACCTTGGTAAAAAGCGTGATCACTCTCCTGATGGCATCTTCTCTGTCATATTTTTGATAAGGATAGCAACATGACTCTTCCACTTATGCAAGTCGCCCCATTGCCTTTTACCTCTATTTATCCGCAATTGTTTTCTAGCAATGCTTTTTCTTCAGATAAGGTATCTATGGTAAATTAGATTTTCTCTGTGTGAAGTTATAGACACATGTAACTTCAGTGGCCGGAGGAACCAATGTAGTTGCACTTTTGATCGCTCTGGTTTTGTCTTCCATCTCCAGGCTTTCCAACATGGCTAACAAAGCACCTGAAATCCTAAAGGAACTCCTGAATTTGTTTGAAGGATGAATCCAACTTATGGGGAAGGCGGCCACTCCATATGATTCTTAAGGTAAAGTGTGCTACATGCTCCTAGCCCTTTCACAAGGGAGTATGTCAGTCATGGACTAAACCACATCTTCAACTTCTTTGGCCAAAGCAAAGGTCAAGGCCTTTCAGCTCATGAAAATGTTACTAAAACCTCCATCATAATATCCTATCTGCGAGTGCTACCATCCAATTGAGTCCAATATCTAGAAAGAAATCATAGTTGCCACTAGGATGGAGAGATAGTTGGTTTTAATTTTAATTAAGATATTTACTACTTCCACTTACAGAAGTTCTACATTCAATGAGTAGGGATGGAGATAATCTGTAACTCTAAAGGTCAGCCTTCATGAGAATTATATAGCACACATACCCTAATACACATTGTTAACATCCCAGGAGTCATCTAGTACTTCAAAGAACTACTAGAAGCCTTCTCCCTACTCCAGCGCATTTTTTACCATAATAATTAGAAAATTTTTCTCTACCTATTTATTCTGCTAGCTTAATTGATAAAGCCAATATGAAGATGATTTTCAACAAGAAACTTTGCTTAAATATACTTGAAATGGAAGTCAACATTCTAGATATGGGGTTAGGAGCATTACTAAGGCTACAAATGTGTAAAAGGAGAAACTTTATGTTTAAATAATGCATAATAGTCAGAGTACTAGGAGGTAAAACACCATGTTTCATTACATCAAGGGCTTTTAGATTATGGGAAACGTTTAGCATAAATGAATTCTTTTTAGTCAATCAACTTGGGTGGGAGGTGGTGGCACAAGTTCTTACCATAGTTTAATTTAGTAGAATGTTTGTCACATGGCACCTAAAGTACCAGACACCATTAGTACTAGACATTCCACCATGGGTAATAATAGGGTAAGCAAAAAATGTAATACTACATATAGACCCAATATACTATGTACAGAAAAATCTAAAACATACGCTCAACTGCTTTAGAAAAACAATGCTGTCGCTATTTTTACAGGTACATTCTCTTTGCTGAGATTTTGGTCTTCCCAACCTTACAATATTGACTCCAGTAACGATACTAAATGCCCTATAGTCCTCACCACTACATTACATCACTTTGCCCCGATTAAAAGTCATTGGCGTATCAAATCCCATTGATCCACTATTAGATACTCCGGTGGTATTTTCTGATCCAAAATTAAGTAGCAACCAAAAACCTTAATTCTTCAGTATTAATCCCTATTGTTTCATTGACAAAAACATTTTATACATCAAACAATAGGGATTAATACTGAAGAATTAAGGTTTATGTTTCCTTGATCAAAAATTACCAGAAACATCTAAGAAAATCCTCCAAGAATGTTCCCAATGACTACAAAAAACTACCAGAATTATCCATCCAAATCTTTTGTAAACCTTTCAGCTGACAAATGTCCACCATACCCTAAAGATATACCTGACCTTTGGCTTGACCCCCCGCGGTGGCGTTATGAGCCTATTAATAAGCCAAAATTAGGAGGCGCAAGAAGGTTTAGATGCCACGGAGAAGGCTGACACATGGTCTACATTCCAAGAGGTTCCAGCATATATATTGGAAGGGCCGCAAATTGGGAAGGCTGAACGCGGCAATGCACATTCTAGGATACAAATTTGATTGGAATCTACCATCTTCAGAGGGACTTAGGTTCCATAATTAAAATGGATCTTCTAGGATGGAAGTACCAAAAAAGACCTTCAGTAAAATAAAAAATATGCATCTAATAAGTGCTTATTTTCTACCATATAATGCATTTATCTCAAGGAATAGCGTCTCCAGACAGCTAAACCTAATTGCGTGTGAAGCTACATGTGATGATCATTTTCTTTTGTAGTAACAGATATTCTCTTATAGGTCCAGTTTTAAAAGAAATGATAAGGGTGTCCAAACTAAAAATAAATCTGAGGGCAAAAAAAATCCCCTACACGCAAATGTAGAAGATATGTTGTAATATATTGTTAAGATAAACTCAACAAAAGTGCTTAATTCTTCGCCACATTAAAACCTTTCAACCCCCTTTAAAAGTTATTACTATTTTTATATGAGGCAAGCTAACCAGGTGATAGACAATATCAAAATACTCATAGAGCAAAAAAATAAGGCATCAGACTGAAACAGATGATTTTAAGAAACAATTTTAATAGAAAAAACAAAACCAAAAAGCCTTTCGCCAAACAAGGAGACAGCAGAAACCACTATAGATCATAGTGTGGGGAAGGGGGTCAGGAGGTACAGCAACTTCACTTCTAGCTTGGTTTATACAGTAGCACAAGCCAGAAAAAAAGTGTGTAGGAGCATCTGCGGGTGGGGTATAGCATGATGAAGAAGAGAGAGCATGGGTGTTTTGGGCTAACTCAAGAGCTTTATACTAATTTGCGAGATTGTGATCATCTTAAAGGGTGGTTTGGGGGCATATAAAATACTTTGATATTATCTGGGGCAAATTTTGTTCTAAATGGCAAACTTGAACGCTGCAAAAATGTTATGATTAGAAATTTTGCTGTCCACTATAGGGCGGTTTTTTCTTGTTTGGCTATAATAGGGAAGCAGTAGGAGAAGTCAGAGGTTCCAACCAATCCAACAGCATTAATAATAACTTTGTAATAACTTTGAGGAGGGGCGGCTTTCAAAAGTTGCTACGGCATCTTAGTAAGCTTTTGGTCACTTTAAAAAGCATATCATTAGTTTTAAAGGCATATTTGCGATGAGAGAATTGTGCATTAAACATAAAATTAAAGTATCATTTAATAAGGGGTGGTAAGAAAGAGAGAGGAACTGAACCAACCAATTCAGATGACTTGTCCAGTAGGGCCCAAGATTCTAGTTAAATTGGATTTGGGGATTGGCATAAGGGTTCTGGTGGTGGAGAATAGTCAGTCATTTTGTTTCAAAGGGTTTTCCAATCCTAATCCTGAATGGTTGTTTTAATTTGAGCTAGTAATAATGGCGGGAGGGTTGGGTGCAAAAAGATTTTTATGCTGGCTTAATGAGTGAGCTGGCTGGAAAGGTGAAAGCATAACACCCCACTCAGAAGGCTCTGGGATGGTATCTGAATTGGTGTCATTTTTGGAAGGGTTGGTGGTATGGCGGCAGGACTATTTATAGCGGTCTACTCAAAACGGATAGTCAATGTTTTTGACTGTTGCCAACATGTGCCCAAAGAAGTGATTTGGCGCTTTGGCAATATGAGAACGTAGGGTTCAGTTGGCAATAATGTGGTGATGAGAGGTAATGGTGGCAGTGGCATCAGTGGCTGTTAGGCGCTCTGCACTAGATGGAATGCTGAAATATAGGATGAGATGAGTGGCATAATAAAACAGCCCTAACATTAATTCCTCATATAAAGTTTGGGGCAGGAGATGCAAAGGGAGATTTTCAAATGACACCAATAACGTGGTAAAAGCAGGGAGGAAGTGGAGTGGTAGGAACTGGGTATATAGATAAAGTTGTTGGATTTGCTAAATGTAGCGGCGGCGGCCTTCTAAGTGGGAAACCCTATATCAGAATACCCTTATAAAAGGCGAAATATTTTTAAAACCAGACAGCGCAAAGGCAGCGGTGGAAATATCAATAAAACTCTGATGATATATTGGAATAGTTGTCTGTAGTTGACACAAAGACAGAAGATAATTTTAGAGTGAGAAAGGGCACAGTGTGGGGGAAAGTCAGATGGATGCACGCAATATGGAGCGCTAAGTCCCTTGGAGAGACAAAGTACAGAAGTTTATGGTAGCTACCTAAACCCATTTGAACGCATTTTCCTGCAGGGCGGAAAATGCTAGTGGGTGGAGCGCCACTTCCACACACTGGAGCAGCAGGGGCAGTTCTGTGTATATTACTGGAAAAAAAGTGCCGTGGAAAGCTGATGGAGGCTTTCTAATTTAATTAAAAATTAAAATTTCTCAAAAGTGTATTTGAGCAGAAAACAAAGTTAAAAATACTAATAATTATCAATCCTATAACCAGCCATGTCACTTTATGAGTACCATCTAGTACTTCTGACAGTTAAAGTAGATTAGCAATCATATAGCCCTCTTTTAGACTTTTAAAATAAGAAATTCTATACCAATAGAGGCCCTTTCTTACCCAATGGCCACCTAATTATATTCAAGGCTGGTAGTGATGACATCAGAGAGAATGCTAGTATAAATACCTACCAAAATGAGTATGCTGCTAACGTGCAAACAACACCCCTAGAGGATCCCCTTATATAACTAAAAGATCCCCCGCTGATGACATAAAAACTTTTAATTACACCATTAAAAAGTTAGTTTCTCATATACAGTAAAGCCTCAATTATCTGCAGTGCCCTTGCCACCCAATTTCACGGATAATCGGGGCTTTACTGTAGTTACACAGGTCTGCTATAATAAACTCATAAAAGTATTGCTTAATCTCATGGTATTCCATTATTAGGGTGGCAAAGTTTAGTACATTAAAGCTCCTTTTATCTGCGGTGCCCTTGCCATCCAATTCCGTGGATAATTGGGGCTTTACTATACTTAACTCCATATAAAGAGAGTTACCAAACCAGCAACTTTATAAATCACAAGCCAGTGATTGGTGGTAAAGAACAGTCCATAAGGAAAGCCGCAAGAGCCATAAGCCACAGGAGTCACGTAAATACTCAAACTATGAAATCTACATTAATAAGCACTAGAAGCTCCGCAGTATATCTTGTGGAGAAAAGTCATAAGATCATTAGGAACAGAGATTTGGTCTTCACTGAACTTGAGACCAAGTTGAGAATATAGGATCTCCTTTTGCATAAAGTCTGAGAAAATTTCCTTAACTCTATTTTCACACCCTGAAATCCCCCTTTGCTATATATAGTTTATTATATTAACAAACAATTTCTCTCACAGAATCTTTTTTTAGTACTAGAGCACAGAATCTTTTTTTTGGTGTTATAAAATAACATAATTAACTAACAAAAAAAGTTGCCTCTAGAAGATCAAACTTAGTCTGATTGCATAAGCAGAGGTTAAGAATTCCCTGTGAGTTTTAGAATAGCTACCAAAAATTATTATCTAGTTTTAACATGGTTGAACGCTTGGAAACATGAGTGAAATTCAACTTTACTGAGAATGAGACTCTCCAAATTGATCAATGACGCACCCTGTGAACAAATATATAACTTAATGAAACTGGATCACCCTTATCAATCAGCATCACCTGAGTAATTGGGAAATTTGGCAATAACTGGTGCTCACTACAGATGACCACCAAGAAAATTTTTGATAAGTTCTATATTAAATTTATGGAAGTGTGCCACTTAGAGTAATTTCTGGAAGACACTAAGTCAGGAGAGTATGTTTAAGTTTCTTATAATTTAAAGCACAAGTAGCTTATTTTATGAGTGATCTAGCAGGCCTCTTAATGCCACTAGCACAAGAAAGGACATGGGTTATCCTTCAACCAGTTGAAAGACAATATGGGATTCTAAGATAAATAGCTTGACAAAACTGTACAAAGCTTAAACATCATTTGTGCCAAGATGGAATGCCACGATGACCAATTAGATCATTTAGAACAAGATATAGATAATATGAAAGTTAATCATATTTCTCTTTACAGACCAAAACTTGCTTTGGGAGAGTACACACCATCTTTAACACATCAGAAATTTTTTTACATCCTGATTACAAATGATACTTAGAAAAACCTCAAATTCTTCCTAGGCAATAATAATAAGTATACTCAATGTGAGGAACTATAGCCATAATTTTGATCTTGAATATCATTGATAGATCAAGCAATAAACATAAAGCTCTACATGTTCAGGGACGCATAAGTAGAGAAGCACAGTAGGTGCTTTGAGCCATTCTTTGACCCCACCACACCTGGGCATAGGTAAGAAAATTATCACTGCAAAGTTTAGAAGTGCTTATAGTGTTCAAAACATGAAAACACCCTTATTATGAGAATGGAGAAGATTGAGTCAGTTCTGGACTATGAAACCGGTTTGACTTCAAAGACCAACAGCTTTAATGACTGGAGACTTAGATTTAGTTACCACAAAGACTGCTTTCCTTAGCTCACTCATATTGCAACTACGACTCCTGAAGCACATGTCCTTGGCCTTAGAACTCGCCAATTCCTTAAAAATTCATTAAGGAGACCATCATTGGCATTAAAGCCGCAATTAAAACAGATTCAAGATATCAGAATCATCAGCAAATGTCACCCTGAACAAAAGGCTTTTTACATTGTTTAAATATGTGATGATAAGCCTAAAGAGAAGGCTTACTGACCAATTAAACATAGAGTTCCAAAAATCCGCCAAGAACAAATTTAACATATACAAACAAGAAGGGCACTATTGATGAAAGTTTCCCAAATTAAAGAAAGAAAAGTAAGAATAAAAGAGCGGATCTCCTGATGAGTTAATTGTGTTTACAATATACTATTGGAATTGATGATTGTCAAGATTCTCCCTTAATTGGGGGAAGCCCTGACTAGGGGTCGCAACCCACCTATAGGCGGATTCCAGAAAGGGCTCCCAATTAACTTGGGGTGAGCCTGATCCAAAGTATTGGGGATTAACCCCAATAATAAGTTATAAATCAATAATATATAATTCAGAATTGGTAACTAATGCTGAGGATGGCAAACAATTAATTGGGCCATAGGAATTACAATATGATGTTGACCCAGTCAAGTTACCCTTTCAGATGCACCAGCAACTAGTGTGATGATGCTCCACTCCCCAATTTGTTGGAAATTTAGTTGACCACATTATCCATCTCACTTGCCAATTAAAAATTGACAGTTGTTAAAGTAACCAATTGTTCAGCAATGGTTGCCAACTAAATTACTAATCATAAATAATCAAAGGATATGATTTGACAGTTGGTTTTGGTTAATATTTTGTCAGGCATCACGCCCCTCTAAATTATTAGTTATAATCAATCAAAAGACCTAATCCAATGATGAGATACAATTACTATTTCGTCGGGTATCATTCCCAACTAAATTAGTAGTTAAAATTCATTAAAGGACATAATCCAACAATTGTTTTGAATAATATTTCATTGGGCATCATGCCTGAAAATGTTATTTAGTAATTTAATGAGGGCATGATTGCCAATAGTCAGATTGCTATAATGAATCATTACATCAGAGGCGCTGAACAATTAGGGTTGTTTTAACAAAGCTACTGAAGCATTTATAACGCTTGTTTTGGCAGTAGCTGGTAGTCATAATCAGGTAACACAGCCCCAAACCATCTGTGTATGGTTTCTAACACATGGGGATGGTTGCCAATCCGCAAAAGGTTACACTGCTGGGGATTAATTAAGATAAAGACATTCGCTACCAATGGAAGTTAACTCCGCAGGTTAGAAGTTTTGGGGTCTGCAGTTGATTTTCAGAGAAATATCTGAAAAGTTGTCCGCCTTCTGCCTATAAAAATCCCTAACATTTTCTATTAAAAACAGAATTCAACTGCAATATAGTTTTATATTTTACTTCTAAATTGAAGATTAAAGGGAAAATAAGTCCCTAGTTGTTTTTCTCAATTACCATTACCAGATTGGATTCGTTGCCACTTATTTTGAAGACTCAACCTACTAGTTGTCACCATACAACTAGTGTTTGTAGTTTTACTCAACGACCAACCTGTACAGTAAACGTACCCAAAAGTTTACACCATGTATTATATATATATATAGTTAATTTATTTTACCTATACTTCTTCATCTTTGGTAATCAATGCTGAATCCACCTTTTTCCAATCCATTGAGGTTCTATAAATACCTCAATGATCATTTTAATAAAGGACCATTTCACAAAATCTCTTTTCCTTATTAGTTTACTGAAGGCCTTAATGGTCTATTAAATTGCTGGGGGCTTTGAGGCCCTGACTAAAACAGGCATGGGTTGGAGTTGCTCCCCCATGTCCTGATAATGATGGACCTGGTTTGAGAGGTAAATCAGGAAACTCTATCGTTTGAGCCCCAAGTGAAGTGGTTGTACATTACTATCTGAGAATAACCCAAAATTAGTTTGATACTTCAGAACAATCTTTCTTGGTTCATTCTCTTCAAACCCATTAAAAAAAAGAAAATTATATTGGATGGTGATAATTTAGTGGAAACTACATTTATTAAAAATTTCAATAAAGTATTTGAGTCACCTGAGTATTTTAGGAGTCCTATATATCGAAATGCAGCAGCTACATAGGGTCATAGAATATTCTAATTAATACAATTGCTTCCTGTTGATGACAGGAAGTGCAATCTGAGACATAAATGGTTCAGTTAAAATATAACTACATATGTGAATTTTTTTTATTAGTAAAATTAGTAACAGCGACTAAAGGTGTTCTATTTAGGATATCATTTTGTTACATTTAGATGACTTAAGGCAAAATGTACCTACCTGTGAGAAAAGATTGGTAATAGTTGCTATACAATAGCATTATTTTATAATTGACTAGCAGCATTCTATCTGCTATTGGTTGGAACTACCATTGACACAATCTAAAAGTTGTGGCGTTTGTGCCCACACATCTGATAAACTAAAGTTATTGGCAACTCAACCCAATATCTTTCTAAAGTCTGTCACTAATTAGTTATGTTTGATCCATCAATCAATTGACATGATGTCTAAATCAGATCTACCCACTCAGAAGCCCAAAAACAACATACCTAGTCAACCAGATTAGCATTTATGCTCAAATATGTAAGGGCTTAATTTGAAATAGTTAGAAGAAATTTAATCTGGGTAAAATACCAACATATCTCCCAGCCTATCCAGACTATCTTTTTCCAACATTTCTACCACATGAGCTCCTCTGTGGCCAACAAGACAAGTTTGCAGCACCCTTTTTGGGCCCAAACTACTTTGAAAAGATGGCAGAGATGCCATTTGTACAGGGTCCATCACATGAATCGCATGATTTTGAAATAAGCTGTTCTTAATCATTTTGTTTTAAAAGATGTATTTTTTAGGACAATACATAGTGTACGTTGGGAATTTCATTGCTCATTTATGTTTGAAGATCACGTCGCTCAGATGTTGGCATTAATATTTATACATGATTATAGAAAGTCCCAAAAACCTTGAGTAGCTTTAATTAAAATCTGATGTGGAATAAAAAGATTTCCTCCTGGAAAGTCGCCTTCATATCTTCAAGGCAGCGTGGCTTTTTAACATGAACCTGGGACTTTGGATACCCCCCAAAAAAATTCACACCAGCTTAGATTAGGGAGCGAGGAGGCCAGCGAAGATTTTCCATATCTGGAGATAAGGTAGCGTGGAAACTGATCCCAAAAGACAGTCATTAAATTACAAGCTGTGTGTGCAGTTGCACCATCCTGTTTAAACCATATTCTACTCATTGCCAATATATGATGGCAAAGTTCTGGGAAGAATAAGGGTTGGAGAATCATAATGTAGAGCTATGAAATAACAGTCACAGTAATGTTGTTTTCTCAAAAATAACATGGACAATGATGTCCTTTTCCACAACTGCACATTATACTGTTTATTTATAGGCTGTGAAGAGGGGAATCATGTAACATCTGAGGATTTTTATTACAACGATATCTACTGCTTCATTTGTTAAAAACCCATTTAAATGAAAATGGGCTTCATCACTAATGAGAAAGATCATGTTTTATTAATAGCTATCTGTCAGACATTTACCTTGCAGACTAAAAATAATAATGCTGTAGGTCGAGCTCCACCAAGAAAGGGAAATGTCAGCCATTTGCAATTTTCTGATGTCATTAAGAGCTTGTTTATTAACAATAAAAATGAGAAAGTTAAAGAATTCGGCCAAAAGTCCTTGGCCAATTCTCAGTGGAACCCCGTTAATTGGGGAAACACCAGTTTGAAACCTGTATGGGCACTAGTAGTAAAATTGGCTGGTCAGATTACTCCAACCTCACCACAGACCTTGGGGGAATCATTGGAAGGCACTTACCTGACCTCAACAAAGTCCTCCAATGCACCTGCATGAGGACCCCCCTTTTATAGTCTTGGCAGGGGTCCCCCAAGGTGTATAATAAATTTCTCAGGTGGTGTTTTGCTTAACTTTATAAAATCATTACCTCACAGGTATGTTTGGGCCAATCAGAATTACTATTCCTTCATTCCACTGCCATGAAGTGAGTTCCCAAGTTATGATATGTTATTCCTGCATATTTCCTAATCCAGACTCATGTACATTATTCTCAACAGATTCCTGAATCACCCTCGACACTCAGAATTAATTTAAATACTAGATAGTTGAAGGTTGAGGGGCATCGTTTTTCCTTTATTGCGCATTTAATAAAAATCATAAAAATCCAATTTCTACTAGCGCTATTTTATTTAATAGTTTATTTAATTAAATATTTGTGTAAACCAGCCGGCAGAATGCACCAGCGAGCATAATTAAGCTGGTTTCCCACACCATGGTTTAAGCATGGTTTCAAAACATAATGATTTTCATAATCAAATACACTAAGTTGCTGACATGCATGATTTAATATGGGTGATAATGAAGACCTTTGTGCAGAATCCTTCACGTTGTTGACTTGGTAATCCTTAAACTCACAGCATGCTTGAAAACCAACCATTTAGGGCTCTGTATCACAAATTCCTAATTTGCTCAATTTTTGTGGGCATATAGTTTGTGTTGACAGGGCCAGGTGTTTTTTTCTTCATTATGGAGTAAGTTGTGTTGAAGTTTTCAAAAATCTCAAAATGGTGTTGTGGTCTTGAACAGGTCAGAAAATTAGAATATCAAAATGATAGAAAAAGTCACATTGTGTCTGCATCACTTACTCATAGTTTATGAGAAAACCACTGGAGAGCAAACATACAATGCTCCATGTTCCATGACATTGCGGCAACTAAACTTACCACTATTTGAACAAATCAAGGCCAACCCACACTCACTGATGCCAATTTCTCAGACGTACTACCCAATACAAAAACATGAGGTTACCATGATGAGCTCTGTACAGCCTCCCACCTTTAAGAGGCGTCAAAAAAATTAAAAGTAGAATTAGTTGAAAAAACCAATTGCAAAACATTATAAAATTAAAGACTTTAGCGCCGCCCTGGTGGCTGCCTCACCCCAATTTTTTGAATGGGGCTCAATCCTCCTGCCCCCAATGTCAGGGAATTCTGGTGCTGCTTCCAAAGCGGCAGCCAATCAAAATTTGAGAAGATTTAAAAATTTTGAAAGTTCAACTGGATTATGGAATCCTGAGTCAATGGCTAAACCAGTTTCAGCTAAGCAGCCATGGTCAACAGCATGTGGCCAATAATCTCTGGCCACAGCCCCTTTTTGTGGCTGGCCCAGCACTGGCTTAAACCAATCCATTTGAGGCTCTCAAATGGATTGAGAAGGACAAATGGCTGTGCCACATGAAACCAATTTTTTTGGAGGAGTTCTTTGTTGACCCTCCCAAATTGTGTTCCTGCCATTTTTGTCCAAAAAAGGGTTTCCCATTTAAAAAATATTAACACAATGGCAGTTGCGACTGCAGCTACCTTGGCCAACACCCTCCTCCGCCAGCAACTCCATGGGGCAATGGAGCACCTTGTTGAGGGTATTCCTATCCCCAATTTTCCTCATGATTTTGAGGATGATGTGAAGTACAAAATTGAGGAGCTTGCTTTCAGTGTGAGCCGTGCTTGCATTGATGCAGCAAAAACTTCTCTTTTTGACCCCAATTATCCTGAAGCCTGCTGGCGCATCAATTTAATTATATGTGTGCCAGCTCTCATCATTTTTGCTGAGCATCAACTTGCTCAATACGTTGAGGCGATGGACAATGCTGGCCTCATTAACAAAGAAAACCCCCAACTATACCTCCTTATGCCCCATGTCACTGATGCTCCCACCCCAATGCTGTCTGCTATGGTCTGCAAGCTAAAGCGGGCGCCGGACAAAAGTTTCTCAAAAGCCTCCTCACTTTCTGATATGGCTTCCTAGACTGATAACCTAGGGGCTATATTAGGAATTTTTTAATTTATGATAAACCCTTTGTTTGGCATATTTGCGAATAAAGATGTGTGGTGGCTCTCCCTTTTGGGTTGGGCACCACTAGTACTAAAAAAAACTTATATTGTTATTAAAACCTAAAAACCAATTACCAAACTATCCTAAATAAGAAAAACTCAAGATATAAGAAATAACAAAGAAATATAGGGTAAAAATTAATAAGGGTTTGAGTGTGCAGTTTTTTCTTCGTCTCTTATTTTCTTTTTGACTATTATCTACCTGCTCTTTAGACCTTAGCATTCACTTTATCAACTATTCTCTTATCAGAGATCCTTGATGGTATGGGCATCTAATGCCAACTTCTTTATGACCTCAAAAGAACCAACCCACATCTTGTCTAGCTTATTTTCTGTCCAAAGCCGCAAGTGTCACAATAACTAACCTTATCACCCAATTAAAAAGTAGGAATAGCTGGCTGCTTAAAATCTGTATATTCTTTAGTCTTATTTTTTGCTTGAGTGTATTGGAATAACCAGAGTATTGTAACCATATCAGCACTTTTTCAAGGCTTTCTGAATACTGAAAGGGCGTCATCTCTAGCCTTGCTTTGAGTGTGGAGTATATATTGGCAGTATACAAGACCTCATTCATATATAATTTAAAATGAGACTCAACTGTAGAAAAATAATAACTCAGATTGTAAGCATCATTGCCAATGATAATAAAAAGTTTTTTGCCTATGAGATTTGCTGGCTACCAGCTTCTTTCAGTCAGGGATTGGAGTACCATTTTACATTAAACCATTCCATTAGTTACTGAATGGTAAGACATCGCCAGAACTTCTTAAATTCACATCATACCATTTAACTTGGGTATGACATGCGTTGTGAAGCTGCTTTCATTATTTATCAAAATAGCTTGAGTAAAACCATGGAATATATCTACTGCTCCATTATAAACTTAGCAGTACTGATGGCATCTACTTTGTCTAAAGCATGAGTCTCTACCCAGCGATTCTACTGATCAATGGCCACAATAATGTATTTTCTTTTATCAGTACTCATAGTCAGGTTGTGTACCATCAATGAAGTTGGTGTGCCAAGAAAACTCAAGCTTTAATAGTTGGAAAGCGGTTATTTTTATATTTGTCTTATGTACATAGACCAATTTAAAAATATGTGATAGTCTAGAGACGTCAAAAGGTAAAATATTTCACTAGGCATATTTGATGAACCTTCTATAGTCCCTTTTTTAGACCTCCAAATCTTGTTAATTTATGATCTGCATTGATGATTGCAGTTCTTTCAGAAGGATGTGAAACATCAGCAATATTTCCCCAACAATTTTGAACATTTGACCTATGGCAAATTTTGGTGTTCTTAATCGCCTTATTTAATGTATGCTAAACTTCTGGTCGTTTGTCCAAGATAATTCCAGCAATAATTCTTTCAAATAAATCATTAGATTCACATTGGAAACCAGAATTGTTAGCATCCAGGATAGACCATCTGCTATGTATATAAAGTCCCCACTTTGTGTAAAATCTCTAAAAATTTTACGTTTGTAATTTTAAGGCACAATGGCCAATCTCCCTTCATGCTCTTTTAAATTAGCAGCCATTAAAGTGAATGATGGTTTATTACCATCTGGATGTATGCCGTGAAAGTAGACTCTGAACTGTTTACAGGTGAATATTACTGAATAGCATTCATACTCTGTTGAGTTTTAGTTTTGCTCCTTCTTAATCTGAGTTTATTTACATATGCTAGAGAGTGTTAGTCATTGATTAACCTGCCTGGCTTAATATTGCTCAATTGCCATTACAGATGCATCTATTTGTATAATGAACGTCTTTTTTAATTTTAGTATGAAATTAATGGTTCTGTCATTAAATACATACTAAATGCATCAAAGGAGTTCTGGATTTTCTCGTTCCATGTGAAGTTCTTGGGATACTTTAAAATTTGAAAAAGTGTCTTAGAAATAGAAGCATTCTTCTTAATGAAAAGCAATAATAGACGTCCTTTCTAAAGTACTTTTACATCTTGAAAATTTCTTGGTTTTGACACTGCCCAAATAACCCCAACTTGAAGTTGCTGATGGCGTTATTCATTAACGTCTTCAATAAACCTAAGTATTCTTAACTTTCTTAAAGAATTGATTTTAAAAAAGGTTTTATTTTAAACTTTGCTGCTGATAATTTCTATAAACTTCTTAAAAAGTTTTAGAAGATATGTAAAAGAGTTACTAAAAACACTAATACTGTCTAGGTAGATGAGAACGCATGCCAATTTCAGATCAACTGACATGCACTATTGCCTGTTGAGATGTACTGTCACATTACAAACACCCAAAGTATTTTGCGTCAGTTGATATCATCCTCAGCTATTGATCATTGCACAAATTTCTTGATTTTTTAAGTAGATCAAAATTCCAGTAACCAGATAAGATCCATTGCTGAAAATAATCAAGACTCTCTTAGGCGATCAAGAGCATCATCTATCCGCAGAAGTGGGTATGAGCATTTTTCATTATTTTGCTAAGCAACGGTAACATATAACAAATCAGTTAGCTTCATCTTTCTAGCTTTACAATCAAGATTGGATTTTATAAGGGCTCGAAGAAGGAACTATTAACAATGTTTGAGTAAATTGCAACTTCATTGCCAACTAAGGCTTCACATTTCTGTGAGCATCTATTTAACTGCATTAAAATTGGCATTTGATCACCAACTTTAACTTTGTGAGTTATAACTTTGTCGCATATAAGGTCATAATTGTTTTGTAAATTCACTTTATATTATCTTTCAGATAACTAAGAATCTAATCCTTCTGTCCATTTGTAATTCCAGAAAATTTCCCAATCAAATATGGCAAAAATTGCCTTGGATTTTGGTTCATCTAGTAAACCCATTTGTTCACGGTTGGCCAAAAATCATGAAAGGATGTAGTTCTTAATAGAATAACGTGAGCATATGCTACTAATTGATTCTTTTCTATTTGTATTGCATAAGTTAAAATATTGGCAACCGCCACCTTGATTTCACCATGAACAGAGATTAATATCCCAGGCGCACCCTATGGTATAGTTTAGGCTTTCTGACATGGTGCATGGGCTTCAGTATACAGTATTTAAATTTACTTAATAAGGCCGGTTTCTATGATACAGTGATCTTTGGAATTAACAACCATTGTACTTCGCGCCCTAAAATAAATTCCCTAACGCTCTACACCATGTGATTGAGCGGCTTTTTAGAACTTTGAACAGTTGAAAATACTTTATTGGTTTGAGCCCATCCACATATACTTGAATTTTATATTTTTTATCCTTCTTCAGTGTATCCCTTTTTCAATTATAAAATAGTAGCAAAGTTTGTCCTAGATTTTTAAGTTTAGCCTCTATAAAATCACACTAAACCTCATAAATTCACATGAAGTCAGTATTATTAATATCTCATAAATTTAATAAAGTAAACTATTGCCAGTGATATGAAAATAATTGATACAAATGTAAAGGCAAAGCACTATATGCTCCCCTAGAATTATTAGCTTGCAGGATATAATTTATAATAATCCTCATTATGGTCTAGATCAAGGCAATTCTTAATTTTTTCCCTAATTTTTAGAAAAATGGTAATTGGACTCCATTGTGTAAGTCTTGGGGAGTGTCCTTTGGCTCTCAATTGAGCTATCTTTCTGTTCCCAAATAAGAAAACACTGAAGAGGATGGTGGTACCCCTCATCACCCAGGGCGATCTTGCCCACATAGTTGATGAGCGATGGGTGACAGCCCACCCAAATCAGATCCCACCCCCAATTCCCTCACTCACCTCAGTGGAACTGAGGTGGGGAATTAGTGAAATCTGTGCCAAGATCACAAACTGAAATTGGTTGGACCTAATTCAGGTGGCAATTGGGTTGATGGCCAAAATTTGAATGGCTGCAAAAGTATGAAGAATGAGATATTGGCCGGATTGCCTGATGGTTCCAATTTGACCCCTAAATCAGTAGAACAAATATTGGGCGCCATCAACAAGAGTTCAAAGTCCTCTGATAGTAATTCAGGCGTTGCGCCTAATGGGATACTATCAACTGAATGAATGGGTAAACAACTGAGTGCAGGTGGGTTGCCTGTCCCAAACCTGTTCCCAACCAAATGGTCCCATCCCTATATGGGATGGCCTTGGGGGATTCCTGTCACTTGTTGGGCCAAATGCTGTTGTGCTAACCATCGAAAAATAATTGACCCCTGGTCCAGACGTTTGAGGTCAAACTGATAGAGACTTGGCCCACCGCCAAATTTTGCAATGTCAGTTCCCAAAGAATAAACCCCCCCACTATCAACCAATTCACCAGTTAGGCCAAATTTGTGGATCCTGACCATGCCTTATCACTACCCAATCAATTACTACATAATCAGTTGCAAGGCACTGAGAAGATTGTTGGTCAATTTTATTACTTTATTTCCCAAATAAAAATTTTATTAGAACCTCAAATTTTTATTTCCTTCCTTTCAACCACATTCCTTATGGCATTTCCCTGGTGGTCTGCCACTCCACACTCTGGGTGGGCCTTACCAATTCTCTTGGTTACAATGGTTCCCTCCATTGCCAATTGGGCTCAACAAGTCCAAAATTTTCTGGCTCTACAACCCTGTTCTCATGACCTTCCAGCAGCAATATACAGGCATCTTATGGCCCTATGTCTGCCAACTACAAAAGAAAATTTTCCTCTCTACCACCCCCGATGAAATGGTTTTAAAAACCAAGAATCTCGCAGAAACTATCCCAGTAGTTTCCACCCCTGTTACTAGAACCCCTGGGTCTGAAGTCCATTCAGTGTGGCTTGCAGTTGAGATACTCCTAACCCTGACATTCTGCCACCATTTCGTGGTATCCTATTTCCTGGCTCCATATCAAGTCATATGGCTGGCAATGCCTCTGGCATTCTGGCTTGCTTTCTGGATGCTCACGCATCCCTACTGGCAGGCTGGTCTGAACTTCTTCTACTATTTATATATTATAATCGACCAACCATTACTTCCATCCATTTCCGCCTTGGTTTTCAGATTGGGCGCTGCAGTGGTTACCCTCTACCAGATAAACATGCAATCAGTTTTGTGTTGTTTGTTGTTTGTTTGGTCACTTTTTGACTTTGGGAGAAGCATCTGCTTTATTTTGTGAAATTTTCTTCAAGCCACCCAAGAAGTGCAGACTGCATCTTCTCGTACTTTCTCCAACCAAGGAAAAGCATCAAGTATCCCCTCCCAAGAGATCACCAATCAGGTTCTCATTGCTCTCACTGAAGTACAAATGAGGATGTCAATCGTACTCAGTAATGCTTCAGCAATATCTCATGCCCAACAAAGTCATATTTTGTTGGACGCCATAGATGGAGATGCCCGCCATTAGGTGAGAAGTCTTTTACGTTCTTCCTCACAAAAAGAAGATCCCATTCCCCTGCTGGCTGCTGTATCAGCTGCCCTAAAACCTATGTGTCCCAATCAAACCACTTACTCAGACTACTCCTAAACATGGCCGAAGCCCCTAGTTTGGCTTCTCTGATTTCCACCTTTCGTGAGCTGGATTCTGCGTCAGACCTATCTACTGACATGCTTCATTAAGTCTTTAGAGCGAGTTTGAATTCAGTTTTCGCTCACCACGTGGCCTGGTCTATCATTAAGAAATCAGTGGATCAGATATGTGCCACCACAACTACTATCAAAGCATTACCTCGCCACATTTCCACGTATCAGAAGGGAAACTTTATGATAGGAAATTCCTAACAAAGATGTAGACGATGCGCCTGACGCTAGAGTAGCAGTTGAAGTGGATCCCAACCCTTCCATAACCCCTGAGTCCGAATCGCCGCTTCCAGAGTCAACTATGAAGGACTCTGTTCAATCCCAGATGGAAGAAACGATTTCTCCCACACTTGTACTCCCAAATTTTGCCCCAGCTAAAAACCCTGACCCTGGGTTTGACATACCCACTATCTCTTCAGTCGTTCTTGAGTGGCCAAATCTCCAAATAAACAGAATTCCGCTTATTTCCTTGTCCTTATGAGAATCAGTGTCGGTCCTCATCATGTATCCTTCAAAGCTCTGGTGGATACTGGAGTGGCAGGGAACTTCATGAGCATTGAGTTGGCACAACAATTAAAATTGGAAATGGATGTGGGCGCCTCAGTAATGGTGGCCTCATCTGCTTACTAATCTTCATATGTCATTCGCTGGCCATTACACTTCTCAATCCACCAATATAACTTCTACAATCAGTTTTTGGCCATGCCGAACCTGGTATTCCCAGTGATCTTGGGTGTGGGATGGTGGCGTCAACAACATGTGAAGATTCACTTAAAGTCTATACATTGACATTTATCAATGATGATTCAGAGGGAGAGTTCCATTTGATTGACACCCTCAAAAAATACAAGGAACCAGCTCTATCACTACCTTAGTTACTTCCGCGGGCACCCTGGCTGATTTCCCTGAAAGCTTAATGCAATACTGGGAAATCTTTGATATGGAAAAATTGGACCGTCTGCCAAAACATTCCAGGTACAATTGTGGATTTTGAACAACCGTGGAATTGGTGAACATCAACTGCCCGCTGTATCCTCATACAGTGGAGGAAGAGGCCGCACTCAATACCTGGTTGGATGATATGTTAAAAAAGGCTGGTTGTTCAAAGAAACCTCTCCCGTCGCCTCCCCTATGTATTTGCAAGAAAATCGGATGGATCACTCCATCCTTGCGTAGATTACAGTCACCTGAACAAAATATTAGTTACAGATCCCTACCCATTGCCCTTAGAACAGACAATCAGTCAGTCAATTGCCAAATCCCATGTTTTTTCAAAATTGGATCTGGTGAAAGCTTTCAATAAGATTTTGTAATAAAAGGACAAGAATGGCTGACCGCAATCCAAACGAGGTGAGGAATTTTTCAATTTCATGTAATGCCCTTCGGGCTGAAAAATTGCTCCCACTACATTTCAATGAATGATTGACAATGCATTAGGGGATCTCCTCTTCTCCTGCGCTATTGCTTATATCAATGATATCCTAGTCCATTCCCCAACTCCTGAACAACATGCTATCGACTTAGAAGCAGTGGTGGCTGCTTTGCATAAAGCAGGCCTGTTCCTCAAAGCTTCCAAGTGCGAGTTTTACAAGGAAGAGGTTACATTTCTTGGAAGCTTGGTACTTAAAGAAGGTGTCACCATCCCCCCAACAAATTAGATGCAATCCGAGAATGGCCAACCCCAACTACACAGAAGCAGCTCCAAAGTTTCTTGGGTACTATCATTTTCTTAAAGAAATTTTCCCCTGCACTTTCCCAGTTGGCCGCCCCACTCCATCCCCTCACAGGGAAAAATGTACCATTTTGTTGGACCCCCAAATGTCAGCAGGCTTTTTTATCAATTAAGGAAGTATTTGTGTCTCCTCCCATTTTGAAACATGCCGATCCTACCAAACTGTATATCATCGCATGTGATGCTTTTTCGTAGCTGTGGGCGCAGTGCTGCTTCAGGACCACGATGGTCTCAAACATCTGGTCACTTATTTCTCCCAAAAATTCACCACTATGGAGCAGTCCTGGGCCATTTATGACAAGGAACTGGCTGCTGTTGCATGGTCATTAACTCATTGATGGTACCTGTTGCAGGGTGCTCATTATGAGTTAACAGTTCACACAGATCACCAAGTTCTCTTATATTTTTGCAAACCTCAAAAATTGGCACACCAGCAAGCCCAAACCTATCAGGACCTGTGCAGTTTTAACTTCAAATATGAATTCATCAAAGGTGTGCTAAATGTCCTTCCTGATTTCCTAAGCTGAAGTCCCACTCACTGTCCCTCAGAACCTGAGGAAGAGGATCTCATTACCATGATTCCTACCAATCAAATTCTGTCATTTGCTCCCTCCATTGTTTCCTCCACCACGTTGTCACTCGTCAATCCATTATTGGCCCAGGTGTTAGCCGGTCAAATGGCCTGCCCTGAGGGTGTGGAGTTGATTAAACACTTGACTCACTCAAGTCCCAAACTCTCCCTATATTCTTTAGAAGAAGGTCTCATTTACTTTCATTCTCGTGTTTGGGTTCCACCCTCCTTCCGCCTGAATGTATTCCGCGCACACCATGATCCCCCCGCAGTTGGACACCCCAGCAACAAGAAATGCATCGATTTGATCAAGTGAACCTTTAATTGGGCAGGACTGACCAAAGAGGTTCTGGCTTGGATCACCAATTGTGTTATTTGTGCTAGGGCCAAGTCATACCATTCTGGAAAAAATGGCCTTCTGCACTCTTTACAACAGGCGGAAGGTCCATGGACCTTGGTGTCCATAGATTTCATTGTTGGCCTCCCCTGCTCTAATGGTTTCACAGAGGTAATGGTAGTGGTAGATCGCTTACAAAATTTTCCCTGTTTATTCCTTGTACTTCCACAATTATGTTGGAAGAAATGGCACATCTATTCATTTGACCTGTGTTTTTGATGTTTGGTCTTCCCCAGGAAATTTTTAGTGACAGGGGTACTCAGTTTACCGCCCAGTTTTGGAGTGAACTCTTGTCAATCCTTAAGATAACCCCCTGTCAATCCATGGCATATCACCCCCAGTCTGACGGCCAGACCGAGCGGGTTAACCAAGTTCTTGAACAGTACCTGCATTGTTATGCTGTAACAGTGCAAGATACCTGGGCCGATGACCTGCCTCTTACCCAATTTTCATACAACATTGGGACCCACGCTTCCACGGGTTTTTCACCATATGAAGCAATGTTGGGCTATAACCCATTGTTCTCAGTCAGAGAATGCTTGTGACCAGAAGTGCTTGTGCCGCAGATCATGCTGAACATATTTGATTGACCCAAGCTTTGTGTGGGAACACCCCACTAAAGCCATCAACAACTATAAGCAATTCACAAATTGCAAGCACCTTCCGGTTCATGACTTTATGGTGGGTTCTTATGTCATGCTCAAGACTCTCCATTTGCAAATCCAAACCCCTTCCCGCAAAAAGCCAGCAACCGTTCAGGTCCCCACTTAGTGGAGGAGGTATTGGGTAATGGGGCGTTCCAGTTGAAGCTTCAAACGCATTGGAAGCAACACCCAGTTTTCCATGTATCCCAGCTGTCACCCTTTAAGGGAGTAATTCCCACGGACCCAGAACCAATTGTCATCATTAATGAGGAGGAAGTTGAAGTGGAGGCCATCCTGGCATCTTGGAAGTCGCAACGATCAGTTTAATATCTTGTGTCCTGAAAAGGATATCCAGCTTACGAAAATAGTTGGGTCAAGGCGTGCAATTGCATGAATTTTATGGACCTAGTTGACGCTTTCCACACATCCCACCCTGAGGCTCCCTGCCCACTTCAGAAGGCCGGGACAATTATGGCTATCAAGTTACCCAAAGCGCATAAGAACGTGGCTCTGGTGCAGTTTCCCAGTGGGGGCCGTCCCTCTGCAAAAAGGAAAAGGTAATGTAAGTCTCAGGGAGTGTCCTTTGGCTCTCAATCGAGCTATCTTTCCATTCCCAAATAAGAAAACACCAAAGAGAATGGCGGTACCCCTCATCACCCAGGGCGATCTTGCCCACATAGTTGACAAGCGATGGGTGACAGCCTGTCTGCTTCAGATCCCACCCCCAATTCCCTCACTCACCTCGGTGTAACTGTTACAGAAAATTATTAAAATCTGTGCCAAGATCATCAAACTGAAATTGGTTGGACCTAATTCAGGCGGCAATCGGGCTGATGGCTGAAATTTGAATAGCTGTAAAAGTATGAAGAATGAGATATTGGCCGGATTGCCTGATGGTTCCAATTTGACCCCTAAATCAGTAGAACAAATATTGGGCGCCATCAACAAGAGTTCAAAGTCCTCTGATAGTAATTCAGGCGTTGCGCCTAATGGGATACTATCAACTGAATGAATGGGTAAACAACTGAGCGCAGGTGGGTTGCCTGTCCCAAACCTGTTCCCAACCAAATGGTCCCATCCCTATATGGGATGGCCTTGGGGATTCCTGTCACTTGTTGGGCCAAATGCTGTTGTGCTAACCATCGGAAACATAATTGACCCCTGGTCCAGACGTTTGAGGTCAAACTGATAGAGACTTGGCCCACCGCCAAATTTTGCAATGTCAGTTCCCAAAGAATAAACCCCCCACTATCAACCAATTCACCAGTTAGGCCAAATTTGTGGATCCTGACCATGCCTTATCACTACCCAATCAACCACTATTTAATCAGTTGCAAGGCACTGAGAAGATTGTTGGTCAATTTTCTTACTTTATTTCCCAAATAAAAATTTTATTAGAACCTCGAATTTTTATTTCCTTCCTTTCAACCACATTCCTTATGGCATTTCCCTGGTGGTCTGCCACTCCACACTCTGGGTGGGCCTTACCACTTCTCTTGGTTAGAATGGTTCCCTCCATTGCCAATTGGGCTCAACTAGTCCGAAATTTTTGGCTCAACAACCCTGTTCTCATGACCTTCCAGCAGCAATATACAGGCATCTTATGGCCCAATGTCTGCCAACTACAAGAGAAAATTTGCCTCTCTACCACCCTCGATGAAATGGTTTTAAAAACCAAGAATCTCGCAGAAACTATCCCAGTAGTTTCCACCCCTGTTACTAGAACCCCTGGGTCTGAAGTCCATTCAGTCTGGTTTACAGTTGAGATACTCCTAACCCTGACATTCTGCCACCATTTCATGGTATCCTATTTCTAGCTCCATATCAAGTCGTATGGTCAGCAATGCTTATGGCATTCTGGCTTGCTTTCTGGATGCTCACGCATCCCAACTGGCAGGACAGTCTAAACTTCTTCTGCCGTTTCCATGACACATTGTCAAAGAAAGCTTAATCTTTACTTAGTTTACCAAAATATTGGCATAAGTACTATAAAAATACTGTAATACCATTTTATTTCGAAATAGCAGCATCATTAGTCAGATCAAGTGAATGGAAAATTTGGCCAGCTATGCTGGCAAATTTCTCCTTAATCATGGTCCTTGAAATGATATGTTAACATTATAAAAAACACAGCTATCCAGATTCCTGTCTGATTGCTTGTCTTGGAGCTGCTTCAAGTATGACAGCATCACCTCTCCAATTATTTTAGGCTTGGTTACCTTTGCTTTCAAACAAGTGTTCACTTGGACATCTTTATTTACTTCTTGATATATGAAAAGGATCGTGGGTATCATCCTTAATAAAAAGGTGTGATATGGTTACAATGTTTTTTTGTTATTCTAGATCAAGTGAAACTTGATAATAGGCAGAAAAAAACTGTTTCTAGTCTAATCCACCTGGTCCTTTCTGACATAAAACACTTACAAAGTTAATAGTGCAACCACGTCAATATTGTCCATTTTCATTCTGAAAAACTAAATATGGCCTTCTTTTCAGCACTTATATCAGGTGTCTCAATTTATAACATTGTTTGATTTAGGTTTTAAAACCTAATTGTTAGTAAATCTTGCAATTTTTGGTACTTTTTGTTTGGTATCAAATTTTGTCCTAAAATTTTCAAGAACTCTACTATCTGTTCTATTTTTGTATGAAAATTAAAGACTTAAATCATAGGCCTGATGCAGATCTCTTTAGGACTAAAGCGCCAATTTCATTGCAGTAAATGCAAAAATATCATATAAAACTCCTGCCCCAGTAAGTATCTGAAATTTTTTGGAAAACCCTATTGCAAAGGAATTGATGGTTTTATTTTGTTTGAAATTAATGACTATAAACTCTTCTTTCTGGTTGTCAATGCATTCAGGGCTACTAAATTCATCCATAATTGCACTCTTTGCTCCATTTAAGTCCATTCACCTGTTGAAAATCTGGGTAAAAAAGGTTTTGACTTTCTGCATCCAAACAGTTGATCATGGTGATAGCTTTTTGACATTTACACATCCTACCAAGATTTTTTTAAAAAAATTGAAAAATGCAGAAACATTGTTTTATTGAAATTCAGACAGTTTAGAAGTTGGCTTGAGTTTGTCAATTGTAATGGGATTGTTGCTGCTATATTCCATTTACTTTAGAATGGCAGTCAATATGTTGGGGCTTTTTAGAGTGCTTTCACAAGTGTTACTAATACTATTGGAATTAAATGAGAAGCTTTTAGATATTTTGGTTTTATTATCTTTTTCTTTAGAGCGGCTGTACTTTTTTCCAAGCTAATAACCGTTTTGAATTTTTCTCTTCATATAACTTAAATTTCAACTTCTAGGCTTTTAACTTCTAGTTTTTAAAAGAATTTCATCTACTGCTTTAGTCAGGTTAAAGACTTTATTGAAATTCTTTTCCAAAAATTTTAACAAGACATAAATTATCCTTACAAATCTGCAATTCTTTTACACCCCATCTCAAGTTGGGTTTCTTCTCTTAGATAGATGATCCTCCACTTATAATTTTAGCTATTCTTTTTAGTAGTAAGATAAATTTGGCTCATAATTTCCCTATAATGAGCACCACTATTTAAAATGTATAAGTTACACTGGTTTAAAATATACTCTAATTAACACAATAATTTCAGTTTGATGACAGGAAGTGCATCTGAGCAGATAATTAATTAAGTTAAAATGTAAATGATTAGAATAAATATTCTACTAGTAAAACTATAGATGACAACAAGATTCTCTACTAGAGATATCATTTTGTCATATATAGGTGGCTCATGGCAATTTAATTCCCACCTTTGAGAAATCATTGGCATTGGTTACCAAAAAAGAAATTATATTTATCAACCTGAAGCATTTAATCTGCTTTTAATTGGAAGTTCCATCAACATAATACAAAAGGTTTTAGCAATTACACTCACAAGTCTTAATAATAAAGAATTTGGCATCTTGGCCTGATACCTTGAAATACTGTTCAAAAATTAGATGTGATTTATCCATTGATTGATTGAAATAAAGGCTATTTTGAAGCTCCACACTTGGAAGCCTAAAAAATTAAAACTAGTTAATTAAACTGGCATCCATGATTGATTAAATAAATTACTAATTTCAGACAATAAAGGGAATATAATCTTGTTGAAATCCCAATACCGTATCCCTGAGAAATTGAGAAAAAAATTTAACCGTTTAGTGCACTACATATTGAGGGAAGACCATCATCAAGGGTATTGTAAATTGGAGCTATTATAAAAAAGTAAAAATAGCTACTAGTACTAGATATCTTTTCTCCAGTCAACATTATAACTTTTAAGCTCATGAAAATATTTAAATCTACACCTGACACTCACTAAGAGATCAAGTTTAAACCGCCAGTCCTGAGCTGATCAAAGCACTAGGAGCGTATTATATGCAACTTTGCAATTTAAATGCATTATTTTGTCTGCTACAGATGTGGTACTTGTGAATAACAACAATAATTTTTACATAGGAATGCATTTCCCAATTGAGTTTTGAGTAATACTTATCTTTAATCAGTTTTAAGTCAATCAACTAATTTTTCAGATGCCACTTATGTTTCATTTAGAGGAGAAAATAAAACGTGAGGATTTAATATTCTTGATCATAACCAGTAATTCCATTTACCCAGTCAGTTACTCATAAAATATATAAAAGCAATTATATCAATAGTATAAATAGAGTCTGGTTTTCCCTTGTACGCTTTTAAAGGTATGGGCTAATTACCTGGATAACAGAAGCTATGCTGACCAACATCAGTACTGATATACCAGAACAAACAATGATTAAGATCTATCCTCTTAGAATTTAGATATTAAGAAACCCAGAGTGATGCCTGTATTTTATAATTCCACATACCAAGAGATGTTATATTCCTACTGTGAAAATTTTAAAACACCATGTTTTGATCAAGAAAAGTAAAGCTATAACCAAAGTGAAGAAGTATTACTATACCAATGTTGAATCAGTTAAAGCCATTTCCAGCTTGACAAAATTGGGCTGCAAGGGCCAACTACGCATGAATAATGTAACTTGATTATACTATTTTATCAATACTAAAAGATTTTTTAGTAGTGAAATTAAAGATTATAGCTTATACAATGGAGGAGGTCATAATAATGATAAGGGGAATGCCATGCCCTTTTGATCAAAGCCTACCATCCATTTGGAGGAAGAAAAATAATATAAAAGAATTACAACATTCTATGGTTGTATGGTGGGACGCCCCTCCAAGAATCCTTCGGCGTCACCCCTTCTACTAGTGTGTAAGAAAGGTTAACAATCAAGTAATCATGGCTTACAGAAGACTTAATGACCTAACTAGTAAAGATTTATACTCACTACCACACACTGACAATAAGTATGAAAAGACTCAAAATCGCTCTACTTTTCAACAATGGACCTAGCAAGCAAATACTGGCAGATGGAGCTGTAACCAGAATACCAGGAGAAGTGCGCACTGTTAACCAATCAAGAATTGTATGAAATAACATGTATGTCATAAGGTGTTGGATTTTGGGATGGTAGATGCTTGCTTGGTGCTTATTTCACCCAAATTCAACAATGGGTGTTGATATCACAATTTTAATAAAAATATCAATTTTTTAAAAACTTAGTAAAATATGAAGTTTTAAGGGCTTTAATGGCGCCGCATAGGGATAATAGAGTTTTGATCCTCTTGGTATTCGACTGAAAAGTATTAATACTATTTTAGGGGTTAGAGGGAATTTGATGATAGTTTTGGAATAGCTTTAATGCCTTCTAAATTAGGTAATTGGGTTTTTATTCTATCAGATCTTGGGGAAAGTGAGTTAATTCTGGTAAACTGAACGTTGGGGTTTTGGGGCAGAATATACCCATGCGGCAAAGTTTTGATGTTCTGAAATCAATCACATCTAGAGAAATTATTCTCACCTTGGGGGGCCTCCACCATGCCTATAAAATGGGGTGGCCCCTGTGCAGGTGCTGTGAAGGGCTTAGTGATGGTTAGGGGAGTACTTTCAGTTGGTTCCCCAAAGTCCATCATGCGATCAGAAAAATCTAATTGTTTGATTTTTCAGAAAGTGCCTGCGGTGTGATGGATCAGGGCCATCCAGATCCGCACATTGACCTCATAAATATTGGTTCAGATTCATGCATTAATTTAAAAGTCAGATTTCGGAAGTCAGACCAATCACAAGAACAACTTGTAATGGAAGTTGTAGGCAAGAATTCAGGGATTTGAGAACATGGAATCATCTGGCATATCAAACGCCTGGTATCTCAAATCCTCTGAGTTTTCATTATGTGGGACTCAAGATTTGCACGTGTAAAAGTGTGTTTATTGCTCAAGAGCTTAATTTAGAGTTTAATATATTAAACTCACGAGAAATGCTTTAAAAACAAGAAAACAGCAACTGCAAATATAGTTTTGTTTTCTCAATCAGAAAAACACAATAAAAGTTTAGGTTCACTTGCTTAAAAAAAGTTTATTTATATAAGAAATCTGTTCAAGAAAAACCTGAACCATGGGCTCCACAGTTGAGCTAGGTCTGGCTTTGGCCTAATTTGTGACACTATTGTGTGGACAGGCCTTACTGCTTGCTTGCAGCATCGCTGGGACTCTAGTCCACAAATGCATTGAAAATTCAGGGAATGGTGCACAGGTGAGAGGGTGGTTCTCCGTGGGACTATCAGTCATGTGGTTGGTGACATGGCTGATGCTGCCCAACTCATTTGTCACATATTGGCAAGAACCGGTGCTTTACATAAAACGAAATTCAAATACCTTCCTTTCTGTCTTGTGGGGCCCCAGAAGAAGCAGTGGTTACCAGCGGAGAGGAATTGAACAGAAATCTCCTGACCTTGGTTATGGTAGGATTTTCATTAGACTTTTTGCTACATGAAGTAGGACAATTATTAGGGCAACAACTCATCAAACCATAGTGGTCCAGGTGAAGCTAAAACCACCTACCAGACGTGTGGCATTATCCATGGAGGCATTAGATAACCTTCACCAGGTAATGGCATGGATCCAATTCCAGGAACAGTTGGTGCAGGCAACGGGAAATCATTTCTTGCGCTCCAACTAGCCCAGGTGTGGATGCATTACCTCCAGAATTGGCGGGATGGTTCCAGAAACTCATCGAGGAACAGGATAGTTTGCCAAATCCCATGGAGGATTGTGTGGAGATGATTGACTGGGTGGCATGTCCAGATGAAGCAAAAGATGAGTCCTGGTCAGCATTATTATTAGTCAGCCAGGGAAAAAGCTCTGTAGAGGAGTATGCATGAGTCTTCCGTCCATTGGCAAAAGCAGCACAAGTTACAGATTCCCAGTCCTCACAAATGTTCCGCCAGGGGTTTCAGCCAGATTTGCTAGCGGCTCTGGTAGCAGCAAAGGTCTAGGCAACGCTGGGGGAGGAAGTGGCTTTAGCAGTTCAAGTCAAAAAACAATTAGCACTGGCACAGGACTGGTGGGAGGAATCAATGTCATCTGGGAAGGGAAAATCCCTGGTAAGCAGCCGTTAAAGTCAAGGGGTGGCACCCAGCCCCTTGAAACGTGGGAAATGTTCAAGGGGGAGGGCGCCAAGGAAATGTCGAAGTTTTCATCAGTCAATTTGCAAGTGAAAGACTCATCTAAAAATAAATTGCCTTCTTTGCTTTATTCTCAACTGTTTATCCCCAAAGAGCTGCATATGGACGGGGGAATGGAAAGGGCAATGGCCCTGATATTTACTGGGGAGGAAGAGAATTACGTTGAAATGACTTTGGCTAAGCGTATAAAGTTGCAGTTGCAGGAAGGACTGGTGATGGTTTTTGCCTATGCCTCATGGAGGGCGCCATTGTGGTGCATATGCCCTTTGGTGAAGGTACAGCAGGCCTCATTCAGGTTTTGGATGCTGTTTTGTGCGATCAGGAATCTGACCCACCCAGTAGTGTTTGGGATGCGCAGGTGGCTTCAGTTCAGACCACAGATCGATGTACCTTCCAGTACCATTACCCTGTACCCCAGGATTGGTCCACCAATGAAGTGGAGTCTGTTAGTGGGAAACCAGAAGTTAGATGAGCCTCAAATCCTGATAGCCATGCATGAAGAGGTCTTACCTGCAGAATACCAAGATTTTGTGGGGATCTTTGGTCCAAAGAAGGATTCGCCATTTTCCCCCACTGGTCCATTTTCATCTCTTTCTAGTTTAAGGAAGGGTCATGGCTTCCCCGCGGTTGCCCAGTGTACCCATTGAATGAATGAATCAAAGCTGCATTAGAGGACCGTGTGAGTTCGATGTTGAGCAAAGGTTTGATTGAGCCATCAAAATTGGCTGTGGTATCTCCAGTGTTGCTAGTGCTCAAGGCAAGTGGAGAGTTACGGCCATGCATGGATTACCGGAGGTTAAATAAGGTCACAGAACTTGACCCTTACCCAATGCCGCTAATGGAGGATATCTTGCTGATGGTCATGGGGTGCAACATTTTCACCAAGCTCAATTTGGCAGATTCTTTCAACCAGGTACCTGTGAGGCCAGAGCACCAAAGATACACGGCGTTAAAGTGCCACCTTGAGATGTTATAATACTGAGTCATGCCATTTGGGCTGCAAAATGCCCTGGTAGTATTTCAACAAATGATTGACTGAGTACTATATCCGTTGATTGGACAGTGTTGTATCGCTTATATGGATGGCATCCTGGTGCTCTCACGTTCCAAGGAGGCTCATGTACAGGATGTGCGGGAGGTCCTAAAGGCGTTGGCTGAGGCAGGACTACAGTTGAAGCCTTCAAAATATGAGTTTAATCAGGATTCAGTCAGGTTCCTAGGAAATGTGATAATCGGGAAAGGCTTGGGGGTATGCCTTGATAAGATCAAGGAAGTGCATGAATGGATGGCTCTAACTGATCAGACAGGGGTGAGAAGTTTCTGGGGAAAGTAAATTTCCTCAGGCGGTTCGTCAAAAAAACTATCAGAATTTGCCTTACCACTTATGTGACTGACGCAGAAGGTACCATTTATATGGGTGGAGGAAGAGGAGCGGGCATTCAACCTGCTGAAAGAGAAGCTCATTTTGGCACTGGTCCTTTCCCATCCAGATCTTGAAAAACCTTACGTGGTGGAAACAGACGCCTCAAATTTTGCATTGGGAGTGGTACTCCTACAGAAGGTGGAAGATGAGTTGGAGCGCCTGGTGTGTTATTTCAGTTGGAAAAAAATCCCTGTGTAAACTAATTACCCAATATATGACAAGGATCCTCTGGCGGTAGTTGCAGCACCGCAGGAGTGGCAGCACCAATTGTTGTACGCCCATCACCCTTTTCATAGTATGCATGGACCATCAGGTACTGAAATATTACTGAGAGCTCAGGAAAATGAATCAGCGCCAACCCCATTAGCATGTGGAGCTGACTTGTTATGATTTCTGAGTGGAATACCATATGGGAGCCATTTAATCAAGCTGATTGGTTGAGCTGGGATGCAGGGCTAGTCTATGAGAAGGCTGAGTTGGAGAAGTACAACACAGCAACCATGCTCTGGGAAGACCAATTTGCCATGATGGTGAGTGAGGAGGTTGAACTAGAAAGGAGATCTGAAAAAACAAAGGAGGTCTTTATTTGGGTGACAGTTATGGGCGGAAACAGCGGATGACCAGCGGCACAGCCTACATCATACATACGGAAGAAAAATGGAATAATATGTTATGACTCGTGGATATGGGTTCCAAACCCATCACTGCAGTGGGAAGTGCTGCAGGCATCACAAGACCACCTGCTGGCGGGACATCTGGGGGTCATGAAGATGATCAACTTGGTGCGCTGGAAGTATTCCTGGGCCAGACTACAAAAAGATATAAAAAATTCTCTGGCAGAGTGGTTGGTTTGTATGCACATTCTTAAAGCCCTCAAAAAAGCAAACCACGGGTAAGTTAGTCCCACTCCAGATTCCAAATTGGCCATGGGGTCAGTCAGCATAGATTCATTACAGGGTTAACTAAGATCCAGGGGAAGGATTCAGAAATGTTTGTCGTTTATCAGGTAATAAAATATGCCGAGTTTTTCCCTTATACCTCAAATTCTCAGCCAAGGACACTGAAAGGGTTTTTATCAATGAGATATTCGCCTGTCATGGCCTACTGGAAGAGATCTTTTTGGATTGCAGTCCCCAATTTGTATCAAAATTCTGGTCTGACCTGCTCAGTAATTTAAAAATTCTCCCATGTAGGGCCTCGGCATACCATCCCCAGTCCAATAAGAAAACTTAAAGGGTAAAAGAAAATACTGGAGCAAAACCTCCAATTCTATGTCTCTGACCAGCAGGACTATTGGGTTACATGGATTTGACTTGTTCAGTTTACTTTACAATAACCACCACCAAACATCAATTGGAATGTGACCATTCTTCACTAATCATGGATACAATCTGGCGTTGGATGGGGGATCAAAAGGAGGAGTATGTCAGGGGGCAGATGAATTATCCTGAATAATGGACAAGATTGGAAGGAAATTGTGAGCCAACCTGGAGCGCGCCACAGCATGGGAAAAAATGCAGATTGATGAAGAGCGCCAGAAACATGGTTTGCTCCAGGGAATTGGGTACTGGTGGCGGCAAAGAATTATGCAGTACCTGTGAAGAGCCAGAAACTCGGACCAAAGTTCTTAGGCTCATATAGGGTGTTCTAGGTTGTTAACAAGGTAGCATTTGAATTGGACCTCCCAGAAGGGTCGAAAGCCCATCCAGTTAACCATGGGTCTCAGATTTGAGACTTCTGAGGGCAAAAATCATAGCGGCCTGGGCCACTAAACCCATGAGAGGAGAAGAATCAGGAATATGAGGTCAAGCAGATCCTGAAGGAGCGTCAGGTCAGGGGTTGTCAGCAATTTCTGGTAAAATGGAAGGGATACCCAGTGGAGGAAGTGACCTGGAAAACACCTGAGGAGTGTGCACGCTGCCCCAAGAAGATCTGAGACTTTTTGGATTCACAAGGGGGTGATGTGACGGATAAGCGCCAGACGGATCTGCACATTAACCTCATAAATATTGGTTCAAATTCACGCACAAATTTGGAGGTCAGATTTCAGAAGTTGGACCAATCATGTAAACCACTCATAATGGAAGTCATAGGTAAGAATTTGGGGATTCAATAACATGGATTGATCCAGCGTATTGAACGCCTGGTATCTTAAATCCTCTGAGTTTTCATTATGTGGTACTTGAGATTTGCACGTGCAAAAGTGTGGTTACTGCTTGAGAGCTTAGTTTAAAGTTTAATATATTAAACTCATGAGAAATGCTTTAAAAATGAGAGAATGGCAACTGCAAATACAGTTCATTTTCTCAATTGAGAGGCACAATAAAAGTTTAGGTTTGCTTGCTTTAAAAAAAGTTTATTTATATAAGAAATTTGTTTAAGAAAACCTGAACCATGGGCTCCACAAATGATCTAGTTCAGGCTTTGGCCTCATTTGTGGCATTATTGTGGGGAAAGGCCTTACTGCTTGCTTGCAGCATCACAGGGACTCTAGTCTAAAAATGCATTGGAAATTCAGGGAATGGCACATGGGCAAGAGGGTGGTTCTGCGCAGGACTATCAGTCATGTGGTCAGTGACATGGCTGGCGCTGCCCAACTTAGTGTCATGTAATGGCAAGAACCTGTGCATTACATGCGGGTTTCAAAATGGTGTTACCCCAGTTAATGGGGTTCCACTGAGAATTGGCCATGGTCTTTTGTCCAATATTCTCGACATTATCATTTTTATTACTTTTAAGGGCATTGGATAATTGCAAAGGACCAACATTTACCCTTTTTAGCTGAATCTGACCTACCACATTCTTATTTTTCAGCTGCAGGGCAAATGTCCTATTTAAGGCTTGTGCAATGACTCATCTACATTCCAGATATTGATGGATCATATTTTTGGAAATCTTAAATATGCTAAGTGTTCTCATCTACTTAGATAAAATCTTGGTGTTCAGTAAGACATTAATGGCTCACCAGGCACACCCGGAGGAGGCTTTATTTGCCTGAAATAAAACAACCTTAAGCTGAAGAGAAGCAAGTGATTTTTTTAAAAAGATCTAGTTAGATTTCTTTGGCCATGAAGTAAAAAAATATGAATCAAGCCCCAATCAGGGAAGGTCGAAGCTATTTCCAGGATGTGTTCTACTTAGTTGCATGATATATGTACAGGTGTTATTGAGCATGACAGTATACTAATGTTAATTTGTGCCAAACTTTGTGGACGTTCTCAAGATACTCATGCTTCAAAAAAAGAATTACTGTTCAATTGGGAACAAGATCAAGAGTAAGCCTTCATTTAACTCAAGCAGAAGCTGATATAAGTTCCACTCCTGATATACCCAGGTTTATAAAGTCCTTCCACACTTAAACCAACGCCAACGACATGAAGATGGGCGTTTTCTTAGCTCAGATAAATTAAAAAGGAGTGATAGATTTATAGAGATCTAAGCGAAAACATTAATCAGAGCAGGGCGCAATTATGTTGTCACAAAGCATGAGTGCCTATCTATCATCAGAGCAATATGCCACTTCCAACCTTAAGTTTATGGTGTACACTTTAAAACAATGTGGATCACGCCTCACTGAGATAGTTGACAAACTTGAAAGACTTAGACAGAAGACTATCAAGATGGGCTGTTAAGATATAAAGTTATGATTCTGAAATCCTACACTGGGCTGAAGAGAAGACCTAAATGCAGATGGCTAGTAGCAGTTATCTCATTTCCACTTTATAGCGCATGAGATTGATAGGGTCTACAAACTAATATGAAGACCCTTAGAGGAATCAGAAGAAGAAGTGGTTAAGAAGGCTATATAAATTAGTGAGCAATTAGTGCTAGCTTATCAGTGCTCTAGAATGTAAGCCATTGTTCCTTGAGGCTCAAAGCTATATTTATAAAATGACAAATTAACTGGAAAAGAGAAGTTATAGCTATATCTATATCAAAGGGGAGGATACCCCAGTGGTAGAATAGGGACCTCTACCACTGCCTCCCTGAGTTTGATTCCAGTACAGGAACTTTGGGTAGGTGACAATTATGACTGTGTTGGCGTTGCGCACCAATGACCCAAACCAAGATAGCAAATTGCAAAGGTGGTCCATGGAGTTCCTGGCCTATCATATGCCACGCATGGAGGTTTTCTGGATTTTATCCTCCTTTCCCATTCTTTCGATTTCCCATTAATTGGTGTGGTATCATCCTCAGGTCAGCCCACCTCAAATAAAAGATATTTACTATATCTATATCAAATCAAAGGTTTTCAATATATATAGGACAGGTCAGTATACATTGCAAGATCTCTTTGGTTCTCTTTGATCAGTATCTTCAAATCATTACAAGTTGAATGCTAAATTGAGGTCTTCATTGTTCCCCTTCATCAATGACCTCATAACTGAATTTATTAGAGGCTCTCATTGTGAGATGTTGGGAGCCAGGAAGCTAATCTGGAAGGCATAACCACAGGTTCCAGTGCACGTGAGAATTATGGTTTGGAGTTTTTTGATCCATCTTTTAAATAATGTCAGATGCAAACGCAATCATTCAATAGCTGAATTGTCAAAGCTCAATTTGAAAGTAAAATCTTAACACGTTTGTATCTTAAGATCATGACAACAATTCTCTCAAGGTCATGTTGGGGGGTATAGAGCTATAGAAAAAGGTAATGAAACTAGTTGACCATACCCTAATTGATACTAGCAATGGGATACTTGGACTTCATCTTTACTAAGACACGGTAGAGAACTGCCAAAATGACGTTAAGTTTGTTTTGTTAGCCTCCTAGTTAATGGTGATAGAACAGGACCATAGCTTCTAACTGTAAGTTCAGAAGGTGGGTATATTTGATTAATAGTTAGCTATTTGATTAGCCGTGGTTGAGGTAATCCCTTGGGTAGCAAGGGCTTAAAGATCATTTATTTTGTTCGCTAAGAGATTTATAGTTAGTTTGGAATTTTTGGCACCACTAATTTGAACATGAGTTAAACTCTGCTTAGTAATCAGGGTGAACGTCTAAATGGGGTCTCAAAGGGAACATCTTGATTATCTGGTGGTAGCTAATTTGATAATCCAATAGAGCGCTGGTCAAATAGTGGTTCCACAGCATAAGGTTCTAGGTGGCCATTTTTTGTAATAGAAACTAAAGTCCAATTATCACATTCTAGATCCCCCATTAATAGATGGATTATATGAGGTAATAAAGATTTGATTAGTTCCTAATTGGGAGGTTAGATTTTGGATTCCCCATGAGGTAAAATTGAGAACATTTTCCAAAAGTAAAATCTGTGTGCATCTGTGCTGAGTGAAAATGGATTAAAAGATAAACAAGACTGTAGCTTTGGCAGTTGCAGCTAGCACGGAAATAGCCTTTACCCATTTTTGCAAATTGTCTATGGCTAAAAAAATATATTTTAGTCCATGTAAGCCAGTAGATGAGCCCACCACATCAATACAGGCACATTAAAAGGGCTTCTTGGAGCCATGACTTATTGTTATTAATTAAGGATGGCCTAACCTTTTTCTTAAAATATTAAACAGGCCCCTGCTAATTCCTGGATAGTCTCAAGCATCTGATCTCAGTAGCAACGCTTTCTTAACCAATCATGGGCTATCTTAACCACTCCATGTCCCAAAGTTAAATGTCCTTCTAGGAGGCCTTTGGTACAGGAAGAATGGAGTATATGAAAGCCACTTTCCATCTTTTCTTGTATAAACATCCCCTCATAAATCTGAGTTCCTCTAGTCATATTTGCAACTCAACTTGGACCTCAGGTGTAAGTCCCAAGAACATCCCCTGGCCATTGATTGGGCCATTTTCTCATTCCCAAGCAAGAAGGTACTGAAGAGGATGGCTGTACCCCTCATTACTCAGGGCGATCTCGCCCACATGGTAGACGAGTGCTGGGTAACAGCTCTTCTGCTTCAGATCCCTCCCCCGGTACCCACACTCACCTTGGCAGACCTGTTACAGGGAATTAGTGAAATCTGTGCTGAGATCACCAAAATGAAATTGATCAGAACAAAGTTGAGTAGCAATCAGCACGATGTTTGGATTTCAAATGGTTGAGAGGGGATGATGACTGATCTATCAGCTGGAATTGCCAATGGTTTTGATTCAGTCAACACTACAATTGAAAAAATAACCCCCCTCCCAGAATTGTTGAGGATCATCCCCAATGGACAGGTAACAGCATTGGGCACCATTGACGAGGGTTCAAAGCTCCCTGATGGCAAAATTGGGCGTTGAAGCTGATGCAACGCTTCTGACTGAATGAATGGATTAGCAACTGGGCACGGGCTGGTTGGGCATCCTGAACCCATTACCAACCAAATGGGCCCACCCCTACGTGGGGTAGCCTTGGGGGATTACCGCTGTTCATCAGGATAAACGCCATCACGCCAACTATTGGAAATGTACCTGAGCCTTGGTTTGGATATTTGAGGTTGAACTGACAGTGACTCGGCCTGCCACTAAATTCTCTGATGTTAGTTCCCATTGAACTTATCCGCCCCATTCACAAATAATACTCTGGTTAAATCGAAATTGAGGGTACTGATCCCGGCTTGTCACCGCACCAATAGACTACAATTTAATCAGTTACATTGAACTGAGAAAAATTTGGTCAATTTTCTTCCTTTTCCTTTGCAATAAATTTTTGCCTTCAAAGAAAATCAAATTTTATTTAGTTGTTTTCCTTTCTGGCTGCATCCCCGATGGCTTTTCCCTGGTGGCCCGTTGGTCTGTACACCAGATGGGCTCTACCAGTCCTCATGGTCAGTATGGCCCCAACATCATATATTGGATTCAGCGAGCTAAATACTTCTGGCAATTTAACCCTGCTGTTATGAACTTTTGACAACAGTATACGGGGATCTTGTGGCCTTACGCCCAACATCTCCAAGCAGGGATCCGCTACCTTGTCTCCTCAGTTGAATTGAACTTACCCACCAGTGACCTTGTAGATACTTTACCTGTGGTACCACCCCCTGCAGCAAGACCACCAGTGTCTGGGGCAGTCTCTATTTGGTTCATTCTCAGGTTGCTGTTCACTGTTGTTCTACACCAAAGATTCATCATTTTCCAATGCCCAGCTCCATACAACGTCGTACTTGCAGCAATTCCTCTGGCATTCTAGCTTGCTTTTTGGGTGCTTACACACCCCAACTACAGGCCAGTCTAAACTTCTTCTGACGTTTCCATGACATAATCAACCAACCACTTTTTCCAGCCACTTCCGCCCTGCTCTTCGAGGTGGGCACTGCAGTGGTTAACCTCTACCAAATGAATATGCAATCAGTAGTCTGCCTTTTATTGTTTGTTTGGTCACTTGTCAATTTTGTAAGTAGTATCTGATCTACCTTAGAGAAATTTCTTCAGACCACCCAAGCTGCGCAGATTGCTGCTCCTCCCCCTCCCACTAGCCAAGAAGGAAGCTCAAGTGTTCCTTCCCAGGAGATAGCCAATCAAGTTCTTGACGCCCTCGCTGAGGTGCAAATGCATATGGCGATTGCACTTAATAACGCCTTCGCGTTATCTCATGCCCAGAAAGGGCTCGCGTTGTTGGATGCTGTGGAAGGGGATGCCCGCAGCTGGGTTAGAGGCATTCTACGCTCTTCCTCACAAGCAGGAGACCTCACTCCACTGATGGCTGTTGTGTCAGCTTTCTTGAAACCCATGTGTCACGCTTTGACCACCTATTTAGATTGCTCTATGCCATGGCTGAAGTCCCTAACTTGACTTCTTTTATTTCTACCTTCCGTGAACTGACTCCCCACGCTGGGTCTCTCTATCAATATGCTTCAGGCATTCTTTAGATCAGGCTTGGATTCAGTTTCTGCTCATTACATAGTATGGTCCACCATACAAGGAACAGTAGATCAAATATGTGCCACCGCAACTACTATTAATGCCTTCTCCCACCACGCTTCCCGTTATCAGAAGGGAAATTTTATGATAGGATTACCCAATGAAGACGTGGACGAAGTGTCTACTTTGAACCAGCAGTAGACCTGGCTGTCAATCCTGTCGCAACTCCTGTTTCAAAGTTGGCTGACACAGAGTCACCTATAATTAAATCCGTGAAAGCCCATATTAAGGAAGCTAGCTCTCCCACCCTTGTACTTCCAATTTTTTTGCTCCTGCGAAAGCACCTGACCTTACCCCCAATTTGCCAGTTATTTCTTCATTCGCAACAGAGTTGGTCAAATCTTCCAATAAACAAAACTTCGCTTATTTCTTATTGCCTATGAAGATTAGTGTCAGGTCGCACCATGTCTCCTTTGAGGCCCTGGTGGACACCAGAGCTTCAGGGAACTTCATGAGTGTCAAGTTGGCCCAACAATTAGAACTGGAGATGGATGCAGGTCCCTTGTGATGGTGGCTTTATCTGCCTCCCAGACCTCATATGTCATCAGTTGGCCAGTACCTTTTTAAATCCACCAAGAAGCTTCTGTGACTGTTTTTCTGCTATGCCAAACTTGGCGCTTCTGGTGATCTTAGGTGTGGGATGGTGGACTGACAACATTTCAAGATTCACTTGAGTCTAAAATGTTGTTGTTTACTAATGATCAACTGAAGGGTGAATTTCTCTGATTGACGCCCTTAAGAAAAAACAAGGCTGCAGTTCTACTACTTCCCTCTTCACTCCTGTGGGCATACCAGCCGATTTTCCTGAAAGCCTAATTCTCTATCGAAGTATCTTTGACTCAGAAAAGGCGGATCATCTGCCTCCTCACACTAGGTTCAACTATGGATTTTGAACGACTGTGAAGTTGGTGAATATCAACTGTCCGTTGTATCCCCATACAGCGGAGGAAGAGATTGCACTCAACACTTGGTTGGATGATATGCTAAAAAAAGGCTGGCTGTTCAAGGAGACCTCACCCATCGAGTCCCCTATCATCTTCACCAAAAATCAGATGGTTCCCTCTGTCCCTGTGTGGATTACGGCCACTAAAATAAAGTAATGGTTTCTGATCCCTACCCCTTGCCTCTGGAGCAGATGATCAGCCAGGCAATTGCTAAATCCCATGTGTTCTCTAAGCTGGATCTGGTGAACGCTTTCAACCAAACTTGCATAATGAAAGGGCAAGAATGGTTAACAGCAATCTGGATGAAGCGCAGCATTTTCCAATTCTACATTATGCGCTTTGAGCTGAAGAATGCTCCCACTATGTTTCAATGCATGATCAACAATGTACTGGGTTACCTCCAGTTTACCTGCGCAGTTGCATACATCAATTACATTCTGGTTCAATCTCCAACTCCCAAACAACACGATATTGACTTAGAAGCAGTCGTGGCCACCTTGCATAAGGCAGGATTGTTTGTCAAGCCTTCCAAGTGCAAGTTCTATAAGGAGAAGGTTACCTTCCTCAGGAACCTTATCCTTAAAGATGGTCTTGCAATCCCTCCCATTGAGTTGGATATGGTTTGGGAATGGCTAACTCTGACTACCCAGAAAAAACTATGGAGCTTCTTAGGAACCATCATTTTTTTAAAAAAAATTCCCCCAGCACTTTCCCAGCTGACTGCCCCACTTCACCCCCTTACAGGGAAAAACGTACCATTTCGCTGGTCACCTGAATGCCAACGGGCGTTCAAATCAATTAAAGAGCGTTCATGTCCCATACCATTTTAAAACATGCTAAGCGCTCCAAGCTGTATATTGTTGCATGTGACGCCTCATTGGTAGCAGTGGGTGGTGTTGCTTCAGGAGCACGATGGCTTGGAACACCCAGTCACCTATTGTCATGATTCCAATATGACTGGACAATATGCACTAAGTCGATATGGTGGAACAGATTGAATCTTCCAAGTTGTTATGAAAACAATTAATTGAGCGCCTCAAAATGAGGTGATATTGGGTTGTTAGGAAATCAGCCGAATTGGGCGATTTTAGATTGACAAATGAATAATTGGTGGAACCAATGAGATATGGCGAAGTGAGTTCCTAAGCCATGAAAGAAGTACCATCTAAAGTTGTTACCATACAAGTGGGATGAGATTATTGAGGAGGGTAGGTTTTTAGTAGTTTAGAGTGAGTTAACAACGAGAATCCTCTGTATTAATATATTAAATAAAAAAGAGTTGAGGGAGTGAGTGCTTCATATTTATTTTTTCTGTGTTTATTCTGTCATGTCAAGGACAACGATCATCATATTATTGGTCCTAATTGCTCAGTGGGTTGAACCCTGTGCAACAATCCATTGGCGTATCTCTCAAATACACGCCAATTCTATAAATAGTGGTGCTCACTACAGGGAGCCCATTGATCAATCACATAGACTAATAAGCGTTCCTCAGTCGCTAGTCATGTTGTATATGGCTTGCTTCACTAAGGAATTATCTCGAGACACTGCAACCATTGAATATGCAGAACTTAAGATTGCCCTAGACGCTGTGCCCAAATTGGAAAAAGGAATTTCTGCAATAATGTTGTATTGATAAGCTGCCTCCATTTGACCACGATGGGAACATCCATGGGTTTTTTAAACAATTTGAGTTTGCAGTAGAAGGGGCATCAGATCGGCGTAAAGCCAAATTACTAATATCTACTTTGGATCTTGGAAGCGCCAACCAAGTTACTTGCTATCTTCCAAGCAGTTCCGTTATCTATCAAAAAGTGAAGGATACTGTGCTGTGGTTGTCTGGAGGAACTTCAAAAATGGCGCTATGAAAGGCTGAGTTTATTACCATTGGGTTTCAGCCTAATGAGACCCTCACTGCATTTGCTGATCAATTCTCAGCAGAAGCCCATGTGTTAATTGAAGCAGGGATTTTAACTGAATGTGACATAAGCATAGCATTGACCTCTGCTGTGAAACCATACTGAGAGCTTTTTAATACCTTGGCTCCATATTTAGAGGTTGACGTACCCTTGATCAAATTTGTTAAAATTCTACGCCATCTATCCACTGATTTCCCTTCACCCAATAAAGAGTTGAAAACCTAGCACCCCGCTGCTAGAACTTTATTATCTGGAGGAATCATCCCTCTTTGTTCAGTAATTGGTTGGCATCCCCTGGCCTTATCATTGATACAAGCCTCGCTTCCAGCCCAGTTGCCAACATCAGGTTACCTATCAGGAGGGGCTTGGTTACACTGTTTGATTCCAGCCCAGCCATTTGGGTGGCTCCTTTTACAACAATCAAGGTCGCAGGTCTTATGGGGTCAATTGCTTTTCATATGGTTGCTCTGGGCACCTGGCTAGAAGTTGTCACAAACGTCAGGTTCAGTCTACCACATGAGCAGTATCACCAGGGAAAAATCAGAGCGGAGTAAAGATGGGACTCTCTACCTCCGCTATTCTGACCCAAAACGTCCCACTGGAACCTATTCCTGTACCTTCAGGGGAAGTTCCTTAGTATGATGAAACCTTCTTATATCAGCGACATGTTGGAGGGGTGAATGTGCTGACACAAATGCAATTCATGAACTTGACGGAAGCAATCTCTCAGAACAACCAAAGCCTTATGCTTGTCAAACGTTTGATCACCTTTATACCAATGAACCAGATCCAATAGCTTATGTGCTTCTTTTGAAGGAGTAATCGTGGCCCTCCCTGTGGATGCCATTACTGAAGAATACCTAAAAGTAGGGAAGGGTATTGTGAGCTTCCTTGGAAAAAGAGATCAGTTAAATGTCCACGTCTTAAAACAATCAAATTTTACCTTAATCTGAGTGTGCTTACTGTGACACTGTTGTAGCAAAAACCTGAGTTCGTGCAATAATTTATATGGGTTCCCTAATCAATATAGTGTCCACAAAGTTGGTGGAAAGGCTGGCGTTAAAGCCTGACATGGAACATCATATGGTGTATGGGACTGCAGGCACGGAAAGCATGGTCTCTGAAGGAGCGCACAGCGCACTACCTTTGCAATTTGGGTCAATTGTCATTGTAGCCCCAGCCATAGTGTTACCAAACAATAACTATGGCCTTTTAATCAGAACTGCTTTTATGCGCCATTATGAGGTTGTTGTTGATATGACCGCAGAGACATTGAGATTCTGGGGCAGCGGATCCCAATCTACTTTACCTCCAACGGAGTTTTATAAAGATCCGGTACAAAGAGTCATATTAACCTTGCATATGGTGACAGGGTGGTTTCAGTTCGCTATTATCGACTTAAGCACAAGACCCAGGCCCTTCCCAATCAAAATTATGAATATCAAGGGCTACCAATTAGAGCTGCGGGCCCTATATCTATTCCCTCTGGACACCAAGTAATCATAAAAACTGAGTTAGAGGCGAAAACTTGCTGGGCTTTATGGGGAGATCATTAGGCCTTATCAGCAATCACAGTTTGAGCCCCATATGGCCCCAGGCATTATACTTCGGGACATGGGAAGATCAAGATCTTGGTAGCAAATCTTCAGAATAAACCAATACAAATCCGCCAACATCATATAGTGGCATACTTAAATTTTATTCCAGTTGAAGAGGTCCTCCAGGTTCATGAGTTCATTTCATTGGATGAATTTGGCCTGGCCATTAAACACAGCCTGGCATAATGGCTGTTGTACCGCGCGAAAAAATTGAATGGGGCTAATGGAAGATAAAAAAGATCAAGTAAATCTTTGTTTTGAATGGATGAAGAGATCTTTGCTGTTGACGATCACAATTTAGGGTGTGTTTGGGGGTTGTCCATCAGCTGGACACTGGGGATCATCCCCCCATTAGGTCTCAGCCAATCCGCTGATCAAGGACAGCAGAAGAAGTTGTCTTTGCGTGAGATTGACCAGCTGTTAGTGCAGGGAATGCTTAAACCATCTAAGGGTCCATGGGCTTCATCTGTTTTAATTGTTAAAAAGAAGGAGGGTACTAACCGTGTAGTAATTGACTACTGGAAGCTTAATAGTATTACCACGAAGGACTCATACCCTCTTCTGCAGACTGATGATGCGCTGGATCGGTTAGGTGGAGCTCGCTATTTCTTGGCAATGGATTTGATATCTGGTTATTGGCAAATTGAGTTGCCCCCGGTGGAACAAGAAAAATGCGCCATAATCACATCCAAAGTGCTTTGCAACCAGCTTGTATGCCACATGGGCTATGTGATGCCCCAGCTAAATTTCAACGAGCAATGAACACCATTTTGGGGATCTGAGAAGTCATGTGTTCTTGTGTACCTTGACAATATTAACATCTTATCTCGCACATTCACTGAGCACCTTACCCACCTAGAAGAGGTATTTCGCCGACTGACTGAGGCCAATATCAAGATCAAGCCCAAAAAAAATGTCACTTCTTCAAGGATCAGTTAGAATACCTCAGTTTTGTGGTGGATGCGACTGGGCTGAGACCCCAACCATCCAATGTGGAAGCTATTCAGAAGATGACTAAGTCAGTTAGTAAATGGGACATTCGGTGTTTTGGGGGATGGTGGGTTATTACTGACACTTCATACCCAATTTAAGTAGCATTGGAGGGCCACTATTTGAGCTGCTAAAGAAGGATACCATGTTCAAATGGACAGAACGGCGCCAATGCGCCTTTGATACACTTTGAACGGCATTAACTAGTACGCCTGTGTTACACTACCCAAATTTCAAAAAGGAATTTATTGTACAAATGAATGCATCCCTTTCCGCTGTTGGTGCAGTACTTTCTCAGAAAGATGATGAGGGAGTAGAACATCCCGTAGTGTACTGCAGCCAAATCCTGAATAGTCATGAGCATAATTATACTGTGCCCAAGCATGAGTGCTTAGCAGTGATCTATGCATATAAGCAATTCAGAGTCTACCTGAATGAGGTATAATTCAAAGTCATAACAGACCACGCATCATTACGCTGGTTGCAGAACCTCAAAGAACCTGAAGGCTGTTTGGCTCGATGGGCTCTTAAGCTGCAGGCTTATGATTTTTTGATCCTTCATTGGCCAGGAGCAAATCAGAACGCCGACTGTTTATCTCAATTACTGAATGTTGCGGTGACAGAGGACCTCAGCAATGTGATGTATGACAAGATGCTCAGCGGAAAGTATGACGACGAACCACCCCAAGTGATCAAAGCATTAAACAAGATGCAAACAAATACTTTCCTATGGAATGTGGAACTGCACAAGTGGATCGGTGATTCTATAGTGAATTTTCCATGACCCTCAGTCTGGCCAAGAATTATTATGAGTGCCCAAAAGGCAGTTGGACATGGCGGAGTGCGCAAGTCAATGGAGTTGTTGCGCCCTCAATACTATTGGGAAAGCATGAAATTCAATGTGCTCAAAACCATTTCTTGTTGCCATCAGTGCCAAGTTGAGAAGACATTCCGCCGCAAGTCTTCTTATCAGGTAGTGAAACCCCATTTTGCTTGGCATACTGTTTCCCTGGATGACATTGGTTCCTTGTCAACAGGAGCAAACTGGTGAAAGTGCTAATTGTTGCTATCGACCATATGACCTGGTGGGTTGAAGCAAGGGCAATATGAGATATGGGGCAGTTACAGTGGCCAAGTTTGTGATGGAGTGCGTTATTCAGCGACATGGATGCCCGCAGTAAATTCTCACTTATAACGGAACCAATTTCACCTCACACATCCTCCCCAAACTGAATGAGCCTATGGGTATCTGTGGGGTTCTAACAACCCCCTACTACCCCCAAATCTAATGGAGTGGTTGAATGAGTGAATGGGACTCTGGTGAATATCTTACAAAAATTAGTAACAGATTGACCATCTGATTGGACCTCCCCCTTCTTTCCAATGCCATGTTTGCCTATAACATCAGTTACCATTCTGCCACGGAGAAAAGTCCCTTCCAACTACTATACGGTTGACACACAGCTCTTCCAGCGTTACTTTATTTGTGTGTGGAAGACACCAGTGGAGTGGAACCCCACCGCTATTTGAATAACCTTGCAAACATTCTGATCAAATTGCAAATTAAAGCCTATTCCTCAAGCTTAGCCAAGAAGATCCAGAATTGGGCCGTGGATCAGGTATGTCAATGCAGGTTAGCACAGCTCAAGTAAGGCGACATGGTTCTCTTCCATGATCAGCATGGGTTTGGGCGGAAACACAAGCTGGCCAATATATGGATTGGTCCATTCGAAGTCATAGAGAAAACTGGGGTCAACACATATTATCAAGAACCCCATTAGCGGTCAAATCATCAACTGATTGCATGCGAAGTTCCTCCAGGCATATAAGCAATAGGAGCCTTATCATCTAGTCAAGGAGGGGGTAATGTCACAATTCCGATATAACTGGACAATAAGCACTAAGTCAATATGGTGATATGGATGGATTCCGCCAAGTTATTATAAATACAATTAATTGAGTGCCTCGAGATGAGGTGATATTAGCTTGTTGGGAGATTGGCCAAACTACGCGATCATAAATTGATGAATGGATAATTGGTGGAACCAATAAGATACAGCGAATTGAATTACTAAGCCATGGAAGCGATACTATCTGAAGTCATTACCATACAAGCAGGATGAGATGATCAAGGAAGTTAAGTTGTAAATAGTTTTATAGTGAGTTAACAGCGAGAATCTGATGTATTAACATAATAAATAAAAAAGAGTTGAGGGAGCGAGTGCTCCATATTTATTTATTTATAAGTTTATTATATCGTTTCAAGGACAATGATCATCATATCGTTGGTCCTATTTGCTCAGTGGGTCAAACCCTGTGCAACAATCCGTCAGTGTATCTCTCAAATACCACCAATTTCATAACACCTATTTTTCCCTGAAGTTCACCTCTATGGAGCAGTCTTGGGCCATTTACAACAAGAGGTTGGCAGCTTTTGCATGGGCATTAACTCATTGGCGGTACCTGTTGCATGGTGCTCAAAATGAGTTAGTGGTATTCATGGATCACCAGGCTCTTTTGTTTTTGTAAACCCCAAAAATTGGTGCATCAGCAATCCTGAACCTATATGGACCTGTGCAGTTTTAACTTCAAATACAAATTCATAAAAGGTGTGCTCATTGTACTTTCCCGATTTCCTTGGCCTCAGCCCCACCCACTGTTCCTCAGACCCGGAGGAAGTGGGTCTCATTACCATGGTTCATGCTGCCCAAATCCTGCCAATTGTCCCCCCTGTTGTTTTGTCCATCACTCTGGCTCCCAACACCCTGCTAGTTGCTCAGGTCTTATCCAGTCAAATGGCCTGCCCTGAGGGTGTGGAGTTGGTGGAGCAGTTGGCTCACCCGAGTCATAAACGCTCCTTATACTCCTTGGAGGAGGAGCTCATTTTTTTGGTCTCACATCTAGGTTCCCCCCTCCTTCTGACCCGAGGTATTCCGCACACATCATGATCCCCCCACAGTTGGTCATCCTGGCAGCAAAAAATGCATCAACTTGATTGAGCGGACCTACAAGTGGGAAGGTCTGACAAAAGAAGTTCCAGCCCGGATTGCCAATTGCATTACTTGTGCCAGGGCTAAGTTGGACTGCTCCGGTAAAAATGGTCTTTTACACCCCTTACAGCAGGTGGAGGGACCATGGACATTGGTGTCCGTGGACTTTATTGTTGGACTCCCCAGCTCTAACAGGTTCACAGTGATGATGATGGTGGTGAAACGCTTCACAAGATTTTCCCTCTTTATACCTTGTACTTCCACAATCATGTTGGAGAAAACTGCATGTCTTTTCATACGCCATTTGTTTTCGATGTTTGGTCTCCCCCAGGAGATCATCAGTGACCATTGTTCACAGTTCACCGCGCAGTTTTGGAGTGAACTCTTAGCTATCCTAAAAATATCCCCCTGTTGTTCCACTGCATATCATCCCAGTCCAATGGACAGACCAAGCGAGTTAACCAAGTCCTGGAACAGTACCTGCGTTGCTATGCTGCAGCTGCACAGGACACCTGGGCTGACGATCTTCCCCTCGCTAAATTCGCTTATAATAATGGGACTCACATGTCCTGGGGTTTTTTCCCTATGAAGCAACGTTGGGTTATAATCCTTCATTTTTGGTTGGACCTTGCATGCGGCCCAAGGTCCAAGCTGCCGCGGACCACACTGAACATATCAGGTCAACTCAATCCCTTGTGTTGGAACACCTCACTAAAGCCATCAATGACTACAAGCATTTTACGGATCACAAGCAGCTCCTGGGTTATGATTAAGTGGTGGGCTCCTATGTTATGCTTGACACCTGTCATTCAAACATTCAAGCTCCTTCCCATAAGTTTGCTAGTTAACGTTCAGGGCCTTATTTGGTGGAGGCGGTCTTGGGTAATGGTGCGTTCCAGTTAAAGCTCCCTGCTCATTGGAAACAGCATCCCGTCTTCCATGTTTCCCATCTAACGCCCTTAAAAGGGTACAATCCCATGGAACCTGAACTGATCATTATCAAGAATGGGGAAGAGGCCAAGGTAGAGAATAACCTGGAATCCCAAAATTCCTGATGGTATGTACAATACCTCATGGCTTGGAAAGGGTTTCCGGCATATAGAAACAGTTGGGTCAAGGCACACAATTGTGCAAGCTGTATGGAACTGGTCAAAGCATTCTATGTATCCCACCATGAAGCTCCCCGCCCCCCTAAAAAAGTCACGATAATTATAGCAATCAAGTTACCCAAGGCGCACAAGAATTTGGCTCTCATGCAGTTTCCCAGCGGTGGGGTCCTTCCCTTGGAAAAAGGAAAGGGTAATGTAAGTTTTGGGGAACGTCCCCTGGGCGTTGATCAGGCTAATTTTCCATTCCCGAGCAAGAAAGTACTGAGGAGGATGGCTGTAACCCTCATTACTCAGGGCGATCTCACCCACATGGTAGACGAGTGCTGGGTAACAGCTCTTCCACTTCAGATCCCTCCCCCAGTACTCACACTCATCTTGGCAGAACTTTTAAAGGGAATTAGTGAAATATGTGCTGAGATCGCTGAAATGAAATAGATCAGAACAAAATTGAGTGGCAATCAGCATGATATTTGGATTTCAAATGGTCAAAAAGGGATGATGACTGATCTATTGGCTGGAATCGTCAATGGTTTCAATTTGGTCAACACTACAATCAAAATTACCCCCCTCCCAAAATTGTTGGAGATCATATCAATGGACAGGTAACAGCATCGGGCACCATTGATGAGGGTTCAAAGCTCCCTGGTGTTAAATCTGGTGCTGCAGCCGATGCAACGCTTCTGACCAAATGAATGGCCCAGTGACTGGGCATGGACGGGTTGGGCATCCCAAACCCTTCTTAACCAAATGGACTCGCCCCTACATGGGGAGGCCTTGGGGGATTCCTGCTGCTCATCAGGCTAAACGCTGTTGCACCAACTGTCAGAAATGTAGCTGAGCCTCAGTTCAGATGTTTGAGGTCAAGCTGAAAGTGACTCAGAATGCCGCCAAATTCTTCAATGTCAGTTCTCAGTGAACTTATCCACCTCAGACCAAATAATTCGCTGGTTAGGTCGAAATTATGAGTCCAGATCCTGGCTTGTCACCGCACCAATAGACCACAATTTAATCAGTTGCATTAAACTGAGAAAAATGTTGGTCGATTTTCTTCCTTTTTCCTTTGGAATATAATTTTGCCTTCAAAGACCAATCAATTGTTATTTAGTATATTTTCTTCTGGCCGCATCCCTGATGGCTTTTCCCAGGTAGCCCATTGGTCCGTACACTGGATGGGCTCTATCAGTCCTCATGGTCACTATGGCCCCCACCGTTGTAGATTGGATTCTGCTAGCTAGATACTTCTGGAAATTTAACCCTGCTGTTATGAACTTTCAACTACAGTATACTGGGATCTTGTGGCCTTATGTCCACCATCTTTAAGCAAGTATTTGCCTCCTTGTCTCCCCAGTCAAATCAACCCCATATACTGGTGAACTTATTGAAACTATTTCTGTGACTCCGCCCCCTGCAGCAAGACCTCCAGGGTCTGGGGCGGGCAAAATTTGGTTTATTTTTGGAATCATATTAAAAGTTGTTCTACACCAAAGATTCATCATTTACCAATGCCCAGCTCCATACAACGACATTTGGTCAGCAATGCCTCTGGCATTCTGGCTTGTTTTTTGGGTGCTTACACACCCCAACTGGCAGGCTAGTCTAAACTTCTTCTGCCATTTCCATGACATCAGAGGCCTCCAATTCCCACTACTTCCGTCTTTCTAATTATATAATATAACTGATCTTTCCATTAGTTAATAAAGCAAGTAT